>JAOXJP010022116.1:0-31538 GCA_025762735.1 Platanus orientalis
GGGTTGCACATTGGTTAATATTATTATTTTATTTTTTTTTTTTTTTTCTCTCTTGATCTTGATCAAGACTGTCATTTTCAGGACAGACATCAAAACCGTCTATTCCACTCCTCATCTTCCCTGTCTATAGTTTTAATCATCATCCTCATGACGATGGCCACACTTGCAGCTCATTCACGGCCTCCTGGTTTATCCAGTGAGTTGCCTGCTTGAGTGGGCTTCTGAGTTGTTAATGACTCCTCCTCGCTTCATTCGCGAGTTGAGTTTGAGGCATATAATGTGCGTGAATGAGATTTTCAATCCACATTCGCCCACTTTCATGTCATTCATGGGCTACTTTTCATATGAGATAATTTGTTTCTCCTGTCCCTTTTCAGGTAATGGCACCTAAACATAGGTCCTAAAGGATAATTAGAGGTGAATCTTCTGCTCCTCCTACTAGTATTCATCCTAGAAAGATGAGACTTAGGTCTTGGACCATCCCGAGACCAACTTCTATGTGAAGACCAATTCGTAGTCCCATAGGGAGTTCAAGCCGCCTTGTCCATCTAGTGCCAATTATAATTGATTCATCGGACTCTAAGGATAATCCCCCAATGATCAACTCAACTGATTCTGAAGAAGATACTTCTACACAAGTTGCTGCATCATTGTTAGAGGCTGAAGTTTCTTCTGATCCCGAACTCGTCCCAACTTCAGAACCTATCCCAATATCAGGTATTTGTTTTTAATCAACATATTTAGTTATATTTCAATTTTGACTCCTTTTTGTGGTGCAGAACTTTCTTTTGAGGATGAAGAAGTCTTGCCATCATGGAATCATTTTGAGGTGGAATTGGAGGACTTTCGTGATAATGCGAGACGGTCATGTGAGGCTTGTGGTATTCTTTTATGGTACCTTATTGAGATGAACCATGTGGTAATTGCTTTACCATGCACCCGGGATAGAGCTTTGACTTGCTTGGATGATGTAGAAATGTATTTCAAGAATGTCGAGATCAGAAGAACCGTAGAGTCTCTCTTGAGATCTTGACTAACATTGCACAGGTTGAGGAAACCTTAAGAGTTACTTAACCCACTCCCAACCTCGAGGCCCTTATTAAGGAGTCAGAGGAGAGGATAATTAATCTAAACCGATGCCATGTAGAATTGATCACCTAAGCCAAAACTATCATAACCAAAAGACAAAGAGGTGGATGCGATGAAACCCATCCTGAAGAAGTGGCCAAGCGAGTTAATGCCGATACCGTTCTTTAGCAACAAACCCCACTTACTCAGGAGCTTCATGATAAACTTAAGGCCTTCATATGATCTTCTCTGGTTGCCATAGATGTTTATTTGTTTCTGCCTTTTTTTTCTTTATATCAAGAATGGACTTGTAATCACCCTATTTTGATATCATCAATACATCATCCTTTTGTGTCTTCATAATTTCTGTCTTTTGATTGAAAGCTTCATGTTTTTATCTCATAGTTGTTGCTGAATCCTTTCAGACTAAAATGGTTATTGGTGATCTTAGAAGAATCTGTACTTTACAATGTCTAAGTCTAACCATTTTTTTTTGAAAACCATCATATTGCCCGCTTAGTGATTGGGTACATGGCAGGGTTGACACTTCGAGAGAGAAAAACTTATGGTTGGTGATGGCGAATGAGAATTATTTTTCACATTCGCTAATTATGTCTTGGAGAATGTGGAATTAATTTCTCATTCATGCACGATGAATGTGGGTGAAAGGATTTTCATATCCTCATTCGCACACTATTTTTTAAACTTGAGTCCTTCGAGGGCAATGATACTTGGCGGCGCACGTTTCTTCGATTACTTGCTAATGGAAAAGGAAAGGACACTTGTGCCCTTATAAACAGGCTCGCTCTTTCAAATCCCTTGTGTTCTGATCGAATTACCCTTTTCAGTATAAAAGACACTTCTCATCTTCCTTAATCATTCAAACTGGTTTTCTTGTGCGAGAATCTTTCAGACTGCAGAGTACCCTTGCTTATGAAAAGTCTTTGCAGTGAACCTTCAACTCCTTTATCTATTCAGTCCGGCGATTGTTCTGACACTCCTCTTAAAGGTATTAGAATCTTCATCTGTGCAATCTCTGAGTTTCTTCACCTGAAGACCCTTTTCTTTATTTTCATTGGATTTCGAGGCTTCAAGGTTTAAAGTTTTAGTTGGAAAGGTTCAAGTTATCAAGAGGAACATGCTAGAGCAATCCTAGTGGATTTTCATGCAAAATTTTTTGGGTTTTAAGCTTAAAATTCCCATTTGGGGGCTCTGACTTCATCTTAGGTGGTGACCATAGTTTCTAGCAACCATTCACCGCCCATAGGCTTGCTTGAGTGGTTGTAAGACAGTCTCCTTGTGTTTACTCGTGGGTTGAGGCACTTACATTCGTACATTCCTTGCTTTGCGAGATGTTGGGCACGAATGAACTAAAAGTTTCTCATTCACCCGCATCTGAGAGTTGTGATGCTGATCCCTGTTGTCACAAAATCGTGTGCAAATGAGGATCGTAATCCACATTCGCCACCAAAAATTTAACACTTGCATATTTTTAAAATTTTTGATTTTTCTTGGCTTATCCTCTTGGCTCACTTTTGCAGGGTTATGGCTCCTAGAAGGAAATTTTTATATGACCATGAATGCCATAAAAACCTTTTTTCTCCAATTCACCAAAAACATGAATGAGTCCATAGCCAGAGTCTATTTGACCTAGAATTTCTTGATCAAATAATAGATCATACTCCGAGCCCTCCTGACTATGTCAGGAAAGTCTGTAAAGGTTGGTGCCATTTGGACGATCAGGCTCGCTGAGATAATTCAATTTGTGACACATTTCGCCCCTCTATTGCAGAGGGAGAGACCCTTAAAGATTCTACCACCAGTGATTTTAGGAGCCTCACTTGGAAGATTTGACTGGGAAAGGCATTGTGGGTCGGTTGAAACTATAGAGGATCCTCCTCATTTTTAGTTAAGGGAGGAAATGGGAAGGTATTATTGAATATTGTCTTAGCAATTACCGTGCAGAGATAGATGCTGTCGGGATAGCTGAAGCATTACGCGGTTCTGTTGGTAGCTTTGACAAATATCATGCAATGGTGGTAGAGGCCATTTCAAGGTGGTGCCCTGACACTAACACCTTTCTATATCAATACGGAGAGTTGGGGATCTCGTTATGGGAGTTTATTGGCATAAGCCACTTGCCTTTTGAAGGGAGATTGATGGAGGAGTATATTCCCTTCAACAAGCATTTTGAGACACCATCCACTACATGTTAGAGACTGTTTCAGATATTTTCTGAGTTTAATGATGTGGACGTCTCATACGGTAGTTGGCTTAGCCACATTTGCCAGGGACCCAAAGGCATGTCTGCTAAAGGCATGCCTTTACCATGGACCAAGGATAATATTCGATGGAGTATCGATCTTGATAGCCCTGCATTCTTAGCCGGGGTATACATAGCCTTTTTGAGTGGATGGGCCATCTCAAGTAGTGTGGGTGAACGTATTAGCCCTGGTGTGTTTATTATTGCAGCCAACCTTGCTGACGAGATATGCATGAATTTAGCGGTCCCTAGTCTTTGTTGTTTATATGGTAGCTTGTGAGACATAGTAGAAGTGGGTCTTAGAGAAGGTTGGATCAGGGAAAAGTTGGTATATTTTCCCCTTCAGTATTTCTGTGCATGGTTGGGGTTGCACTTCCCTTCCATTTACCAAAGAGGAAAGAGAGATCTTCATAAGATAGCGTTCATCAACACCCTAAAAAATCAAAGGAAAAAATGGTGCTTCATCTTATTGCATTATTTTGCTTTACCGAAAAGCTCATCCTTATTCCGGATCACCTTTTTGGTAATCAGACCCTGATAGATGATGGGTCATTATCGGGAAAGGCTTGGGCATATTTTTGTTTTCTTTGAAGCGATGAACTGGCTTGGAGGAGGGACAATCATTTTTATGTGGAGGCTTACAATCCCCACAGATTTGCTCGTCAATTTTCTTGCTTTTAAGGGCTAGTTTCCCTTCCCACCTACATGAGAATAGTGGGTAAAGTCAACATTTTGGAGCGGATCCAGGAGGCATATATGTTCTTTGTGAGATCTGGCACAAGTAGTTGGGCAACTATCTCCGAAGAAATGGTTGAATAGGACAACCTACAATTTGATTATCATTATGCCAAATGGTGGTATAGTTCATTCTTCTCTATTGTACAGTATAACGAGGATAGGGATAGTTCTTGTGTCATTTTTTATGACAGTCAGAGCACCGTGATAATGGTTGATAAATCTCATAATAAGACTCTGGCCTAGAAAACATCGACTGTCCAATGGCCGAAAAGGTTCCATAAGCGGCTACGAGGTCGTCAAGAAGATACGAGGCTTACTCCCCCATCTCCCTTAGTCAATGAAGAAGGAGAAGAGGATGATGAAGAAGAAAATTTACAACCTCCCAAGCCAAAGAGGAAGAGAGGAGCAAGAAGTAAGTCCTGTGGGAGGAAACCACAACCCATCGTATCTACTGATCGGGAAAGAGAACCTAAATGGATGCCTCCTATCCATGAAGATGATTTTAAGGATATTGGGGGTTATCTCATCGAAGAGCCTCAACACCCGACAGAAGGAGTAGAACGTCGTGGAATACCTTCTGCTTGGGAATTTGTAGCGGGATGCGAGACTCTTGAGGATCACATACAGCTAGCTGGCATATTACCTATGATGCAAGAACAAGGCTTAGTGCGACCTCTTAGTCATCCCTCTCGCATTCCTACTGAGAGAAGTGGTGCTAGGCTTTCCAAAACCTTTTAAATTCTTTGATATATGGGCACAACATGGGGAATTCCTAGAGGTGGTTAAGGAGGCATGGGACATAGTATCGATGGGGACCCTCTATATGTGCTAATGCAGAAGATTAAGCCTAGTAAGACTAAGCTAAATTGGTGGAATAAAAATGTTTTTGGAAGAGTGGACCAGCAAGTTCAAAGCCTTATAGAGGAGTTATATAAAATTTAAGAGGCCAGAAATAGTGACATGATTAATGACTTACCTGCTATTAGAGACAAGGAGCTGTCTCTTGAATACATAAAGACGTTGAAGTTAGAAGAAAGTTTGCTAAAGTAGGAATCTAGGGTTAAATGGTTGGAATTAGGTGACAGCAATAATGGCTTCTTTCACAGGGCTCTCAAGGCAAGAACCAACAAAAATCATATTCTCCATATTGAGAAAGATGAGGGCTATATTGTGAGGGATGAAAAAGAAATCAGGCATGAGGCAGTTAGATACTTCTAAAATATCTTAGCTCCTGACCCTACAAATTTTTTATGCAAGAAATGATGAATGACAGTTGGAATCTACTTTAAATGAAGACCAAAGAAATGTGCTAGTGGATGAAATTACTAAAGATGAGATCATCGATGTCATCTAGAGTGGCAAGGAGGGCAAGGCCCCGGGTCTTAATGGGTTCACCCTTACCTTCTTCAAAACTGCATGGGATATTGTGGGTGCAGATGTTGTAAAGGCAGTTAAACACTTCTTTAGGAAAGGTAGACCACTTCGTGAGGTAAATTGTATGTTTATCTCTTTAATTCAAAAAAAGCTAGAGGCAACAAACTTTGGGGAATGAAGGCTGATGGCTTTGTGCAACCTCATTTACAAGTTTATCACAAAAATTCTTGCAAATAGGTTGAAAAGAGTGATGGATACTCTTGTCAGGAAGAATCAAACTACTTTTATTAGTGGTAGATCGATAATGGAGAATATTCTTTTATGCCATGAAGTGGTGAGAGGGTTTTGGAGAAAGAATCACACTCCTGTTGATGTGTGTAAAATTGATTTGAAGAAGGCCCATAATTCTTTATCTTGGGAATTTGTTGAAAAGGTCCTTGCCAAGATGAACTTCCCTCCAAAGTTTATCCAGTGGATTATAGAGTCCATATCTAGTCTAAAACTCTCAATTATAATTATGGCAATCTAACAAGGTTTTTCCAAAGCTCTAGGGGCTTGAGACAAGGTGACCCCATTTATCTATTTATCTTTTGTCTAGCGATGAAATTTTTTTCGATTCTACTTGAAAAGGATGTGATGGTAGGTAAAATTAATCTTAGACATAAATGTAAACATATTAGGCTTTCTCACCTCATTTTTGTAGATGACCTTATGATATTCTCAAAGGAGGATGCTTAGTGATGTTCAACTATCAATGGAGTACTAGAATCTTTTTCTAGAATTTCAGGGCTACATGTGAATTGGGACAAGTCAATTCAAATCTTTGTTGGAATTACATGACTGGTGGAGGATCAACTGAGGAGCATTATAGGTTTTGCTAGATGCCACCTTCCCATGCGGTACTTGGGGGTCTCTTTGATTGCAAGAAAGTTGGCTTATGGTGATTGCTCTTCTATTCTTGACAGAATAAAGAAGAGGATGGAGGGGCGGAAGAATAGACCACTTTCTTAAGCATACCGGATTGTCCTCATCATATCAGTCTTTTAGGGATGCTATATCTATTGGTTTGGCATTTTTGGCTTGCCAGGAAGACTCATAAAGGAAATTGAAGCTCTCTTTGCTCGCTTTTTATGAGCGGTACTAGATCTCTCAAACAAACTCCACGCTATGAGCTGGGAAGCTATTTGTAAACCATATGAAGAAGGTGGGCTGAATATCCACAGGATTAAATAAATGAAGTACTCTGGCATTCTTAAGCAGATTTGGTGGATTATTGATGGAAAAGAAAGACTTTGGGTCAGAGGGATGCACTTCAGGTAATCACAACAATACTCTCTATGGACAGTTAAGGAACCAATGGATTGTTCATGGGTTTAGAGGAAGATGCTTAAACTTCGTGACTTGGCAGAATTGAATATTTTATCCATGATTGGCAATGAACGGTCTACCAAATTATGGTTGGATAAATGGCAAAATGAAGGGGTGCTGATGAAGAGGTTTGGGGACATAATTCGCTATTACTCGAGAAGGCCTTGCTTATGCTATATATCATTTATCCTCAGAGAAGACGAGTGGTACATTAGGCCATCGAACTCACATCAGTTAATGGAAGCATGGAGCACATTACAACACATAGACATATTACCACATAATGCTAAAGATGTAGTGCTCTAGACCATGGAGGCAAATGGGAAATTTTCAACAAGGTCGGCTTAGAGGACTATTAGAGCAGAAGGAAACGTAGTTCCTTGGCATGCAGTGGTATGATTTTTGAATAATATTCCACGTCATAGTTTTGTGGTGTGGAGAGCGTTGTCACGAATACTTCCTAGCTATAGTAGACTATGTAGATTGAGGATTCTTCATACATCACAGTGTTGCTTTTGTTGGAATAACCTAGAAACTGTAGAGCACTTGTTCTTCCAATGCAACTTCTCCAAAACTATTTGGATGACTCTTCTCCAGAAAATTCACCGAAGAAGAAAATAGAATTAAAAATATGGAGGCAAATCTGTATATGCTCTAGTTGGGAAACTAACTTGGAACACCTACATCTACTACATATGGAGAGAAAGGAACAAAGGCCCTTTGCTGGGAAAAGTCTCACCATTGAACTCCTCATAGACAACATAATTGCGAATGTCAATGGTAAGATAAAGAACTTGGAAGTTGAACCCCCACACAACTACATCACTCAATATATTCAGGTCAACGAGCACATTAATATATCACAGGTTGTCCAACAGGTCAAGACTTGTACATGGCAAAAGCCTAATAGTGGAATGTGGGCATTATCATATGATGGCTCACTAACTAGCACCTGAGATGATTATGGTGGCCTACTTAGAGATGCAGATAGGATGGCTTTGCTTGCATATGTGGGCACTAGCAGCCAAGCTCATGTCATATGGCTGGACTTGTTTAGTCTATATCGTGGATTACTTATAGCTATTGAGAATGGCTACATGAATATTGAGGTGGCGATGGACTCTAAGCTTGCTATTGACATCCTTAACCTAAAATGCGAATGTCCATGGAGGTTCTGAGTATTGTTGTAGCAATCAAAATAAATCTTCATAGGTTGGACAACTACTAGATTTGTCATTGCTGGAGGAAGGCTAATAGACGCGCAGATTTTTTGGCTTCATGGGATATTAGTGCTGATGAAATGATTGTTGATCCTAGTGATTTCCCTGTATCCCTTAGAAATGCTATTACTAGCGATGCCAACCAATGTATATATCACAGATTGTAATCCTTTTGGTTTAATATAATCATTTATTTATCCAAAAAAAAGATCCTATTTCACATTCATAGAAAACAACATGTGTATATGAACAAGTCCTAACCCCATATACAAAATTGCAATTTTAAATTTCTTTTTGGTAAAAGGTCAATAGAAACATTAAATTCAATTGTTGCAGTAACTCCTTTTCTCTTACCATTAATAAATTTTATTTCCACTAGTAGCATTGAAGAAGAAATGGGGCACTTGAAGTGGAACCAGTCTAAGCAGGGCATTTATAAAAGAATGGAGAGTGGAACCAGATTACTTGCTTTGAACAAGGAAAATTAGAAAATCAAAAATAGGTTTACCTCATCAAGATCAAATTGAACAATTGAATTCAATGTAACAAGTTAATTTCTTTTGAACATATCAAACATTTTAACAATTGTAAACAATAGATGGTGTCTTACATTATCAATTTTGTCAAGCATTATCTCACAAGAAGCGACCAAAGCCGAGTAGTTTTTACAGGCATAGTAGCTTCTTGCACTTTGACCCGGAATTATCTCATAATATGCACTTGAAAATAGAAGAACTACAACACAAGTTAAAACCAATAGCTTTTTTAATCAAATATTTTACAGGCCAAGATCAGGTTGTTGAGGTGGTCAAATTATCATATAATACTTTCAATTCAAAATTAAGTGCCCCACCCACCTTAAATAAATCATCTGAGATCAGACCCATCCCATGTACAAATGCTACACGAGCCTTGCCATCAAATTTTGTGTCTGTGACACCATTTCCCACCAGGTAACCTGGTTAGAGGTTCTCAATCTCCATCTATAAGAAAAATTCCTGATATTCTCCCCTATGAAGGGTCTCATTTCTTCTACCTCTTCCCTGGTTGGTAGTAGTTCAAGGTTAAACCTATAGTGGTTAAGGAATGACCATGTCAAGGCCCTCCATATGCTGATATTACTCTTGTCCTAGCTTGCCAGCCATTTTCCTACATTATTTTCTAAGCTCTGACCAAACATTTGCACTAAGATATGTCCATCATGTACACATTGGAACATGGCGTTACAGTACATGCGCAGGTGCATCCTTGGGCAGGTGGTACCATCATACTTCTCGACATTGGGCATTTGGAAGTTTGGTGGAGCACACCCCTAGGGTGGATGCAAAGATCCTTGAAGTCCATAGACATGGGGAACTGCCCCCCCTTTCATTAGCTCCACTTCTGTTGTAAGCTTAGCTAACCTCATACTGGTCTCATCTTCTTCAGGAGGGGGTAGCAATCTCTTTCCCTTTCCTGCTCGATATTGATGGCCCATATTGTTCCTCCAAGTCAAACATGGAGTGGTGTTTTGGTTGTAAGTGCATGGTAGTCCGAAGCAGGGCTGTGACATAGATGGGGCCTTGCTTGTAGGACTGACTGAAAGGCAAACTCTATTTGAAAGGACTAGAGAACGGTGGCTCGAAGACTATACCATGGCCATGAGGCCCTCCTTACCTCATCAGATATTCATACATCACCTTCTCAAACTCAGTGAGTGTAGGGATTCTTGGATGGTCATTGGTGTTGGGTTGGCTGTGAGGTGGTAAAGAGTTTGGGGTGGTGAGGAGGAAGAACCACGTGTAGGGGTGGCTGTCCAACCATGCCGAGACCTGGAGTCCCCCATCATTCATTTAATCTTAGACTTGTACTTATCCGAGAGGATGTCTTCAGGACTTGTCCAGTTGGGAGGTAGGTTTCCTGACAATACCTCTAGATGGGTAAGAGGTGTGGTGCTTGTTATAGATGGAGGTGTTGACTTATCGGCCATAGTTTCACTAAGTTGTGCTTTCTTCTTCTACACTTGAGAATCTGGGGGAGCTATTGTAACTTATTTGACTTTGTTGAGAGAAAGGGATTCATTATTATTTTTGCAGGGTTCATTCTTTACATTCATTCATATTTAGTATCTAGATAATTTTAACAAGTGCATATGTCATATAGGTGAATTCATGTCCCTTTGTTAACAACAAGATTTTTAGAAACAAAACTTTGTATATATACATATAAAAAATGGTTATAAAAGAGAGGGGGTACTTTCCCCATTACATCAGAAATGAAAACATAAAAAGTAATCTAAAGATTGGGCACCACTAGAGGTGGTGATGGAGGCAACACCAGTTCGTAGCCCAAGGAGAACTATTTTCTCAGCTCGTGAACTCATGACTATATCCACTGATCTTGTATAAAGGCCATGTTGTTGTTGTGACTCATCTCGACTCTCAAATCATCATGGGAGGTCCTACTATCATTGAGCTCACTCTTCAGGGAGTGGATGAGCTTGGACTAGGTCTCGTTCCAATGTTGAGTACAATCACACAAGATCTTGGCCTCTGTACATATATGTGACTCAGCCTCTAAGGCATCCTTGGTTTGGGCATGCAAGGCTCACTCTTTGGTTAAGTCTAGTAGTGCTTGCTTGTACTCCATCTGAGTGTGAGAAGGCTCTGCATGTGATGTAGGTGGTGGCTCACTACATGGTCTCTTGTTCGAAGAATGGGATGTGACGGGGGTGTCGGGCTGTACAGGAGGCCTGTGAAGGAGCCAATGCTCATAAGATGATGACATGGCTTACACTTTTGCAGAGATAAGTGGTAAATGCCAAGTAGCCTTGGTATGCGAGTTGTCCCATAAGGTGGTCAAGAGAGACCGTATGTAAGTAGGTGTATGATGATTAAGCTTGAATATATCTTCGAAGGCTATAAGGAATTCAAAGAGATCTTACCTGAGGGAAAATTGTCAAAGGACATGTATGGGTACATAGGGAGTGCTCTGAAGAACCCTTATAATAACTATGTATGTACGATCTTTGGTTGACAA
Organism: Platanus orientalis; assembly: GCA_025762735.1. NCBI lineage: Eukaryota > Viridiplantae > Streptophyta > Magnoliopsida > Proteales > Platanaceae > Platanus > Platanus orientalis. The sequence continues at coordinate 11,050 of JAOXJP010022116.1, forward strand.
GTGGGTAGCATGCTTTGTGTCACTTGACCCACCAGGTGACATGTTCGGGGAGCACACTGGATAGCAGACTATGATAGTTAAATGTCGTGGCTTGAAATGGAAAAGGCCGATTATTGACATGTATTTGTATTAGAGTCAAATCATGAGACACATAGGTCAGAAAGGATGAGAGAGTGGGCACATGTTCCCATAGCCAGGCCTGTAAGAAAGCTAGACAACCATATAACCGACCTCGACGATGTGAGCATAATGAGAGAGACTAGAAATAGTCTTGGATGTGATCATGGGTGCAAGGGTCTTCTTTTGTAAATGTTGTCCTAAGATGACGAGAAGGATGTTGTTGACATGATGACAACTATATGATAATAAAAGTTATCCTAGGACAACCAAGGTAAGTGCTCTGAACTTGGTTGGGTCTGTAAAATCACCAACCTTCCAACTTCTTTCCAATAAGAGGTCAAAAGGGCAGCGTATGTATTCCCCTGAAAAGTTTTTAGGCAGGGAAGCTTAGGAGATGCCTAATGCATGGAAGTCTTTGAAGTAGCTAGGCTTGTGGGTCGGGATCATGACACTAATGCTGAGGCAATGCTCCCAATCCAAGAAAGACTCAAGCTCTTCAATAGTGGGTGTGAGTTCTTGTTCTCATAAGTGAAAAACCATAGATGAAGGGTCCCAAAATGAAGTGCTTGTCTCTAACAGTGGTCAATCCAAATTGATCTATGCTAGTGTCAATGTTGCTCTAAACCGACTCTGGTTCCTCCAAATTTCCCGTTCCTCAGGGAGAAGGGCAATTAGGGAATTTGTAAAATATGCGGAGATCATGGAGTATGAATCCAAGTGTATACGTCTGTGATCCATGTCTTTAGACACAAACATGAACAAAGGGTTAAAATGTCATTTTATAGTTGAAAGCAATATTCTGTAGAGATTAAGCCAAAAGCCTATATTTTGCTCCAACGCCTAAATTTAATTCAGTTAAAATTCTGGCATTGAGTGTAAAATCAGGCATTAGAACAGTTACAGGTAAAAATTCCTAACGCTTGAATTTAGTGTCAATGCCTAAATTTAATTCAATTAAAATTCAAGCGTTGAGAGCACGATTAGGCGTTGAGAGCAGTTACAAGTTTTAAATGGCCCTCGAACGTGCCTTTGTCCATTATGCTATTGTTTTCCAATTTTCAGTTATATACTGAGAGAAAGAACTTTAAGAAACCTTCCTACTCTTCCTCAATTCCAAAATTCTAAGAAAAATCTCTTCCAACCATGAGTCATGCTGGATCAAACCGACACTTCCCGCCTCTCTCTGCAAAAGATACGACTTTCTGGAAGAACCCAGTGGCAGACGAGGTGAGTCTTGATTTATTGATTCATTTTTAATTTATCTTTACTATTTTTTAAATGAGTTTTTTCAAGTTTTTAGAGATTTTTGGTTAAGATTTCACGAGTTCCTTTTTCTTTTTGAAAATTTGTTTTCTTGAATTTTTCAATGTTGAAATGATTTTGAACGAATTGATTTTGGTTAATTTATATTTTAAAATAGTTTTTGGGGATTTTGAAATGAATTTAGCAAATATCGGGTTTTTCCAATGCTTAAAAGTAATAGCCCTAAATTATAGGCATAACGCCTGAATTTTCAACCTTTAAAAATCAAGCGTTGAAAATTTAGGCATTAGCCTAAATTTCAAGCTTTAAGCAAAAATTCAGGCGTTAGGCCTGAGACCAAAATTGCATCATCTATGTTTTATTTTGTTTCTTTTGGTTTAATTTACACTTCTCTTTTTTGTTTGGACATTGTTTAAGATGTTTGTATGTATTTCTTTTTACAGGTTAGAGGGAGGGTGGAGAGGCATGGGTCATGGTCTAGGGTCAAGGAGCTATGGAAGTGTATGTGCTCTGAGGTCCAAGGTTGAGTGAGGGCATTGGGTTTTGGGCCCTTCCTCAGCCTTCCTGTGCTCAAGGCGAAGAAGGCTTTCAAGATGGCATTGGCAAAGAGGTGGTCTCCAGTGACCCGTACCTTCCACTTACCGATGGGGGAGATTGGGATGCCCCTAGTTGACTTCTTTATGATGATGGGGCTTCCCATGAGTGGCATACCTCCTCCCACCATAGATGACATTGATCCTGAGTTAGTGGCGAGGTGCATATGATCACAACAGCTAGAGTACTACAAGGGCACAAAGGGTGTCCTTTCTTCTTGGTTCGAGAAGGAGTATGTCTGGGCGACAAAATAGAGTTCAGAGATCGAGATAACCTTCACTACCCAAACATTCCTTCTGTACATGTTGACTCGGTCAATCTTTTGTGGGAAGAGTGATAAGGTGTACTTCTCTCTTCTGCTTGCACTCGAGGACTTGGGCCATGTGGGGACTTACAATTAGGGTAGATCTGCCCTCGGGTGGAAATACTCTAACATGAGCAAGGTGGCTACTCGGGTGGATATACTCTAATATGAGTGAGGTGGCTACTGGGCGGGGTCCTTTCTCCTTCTTGGGGTTGTACTTTCTATGGGAGGTATGTTTTACTTACGGTTAATTTTATTTCATTCATTTTTTGTTTTGTTCATTTTATCTTGATTTAACATTTAAACCTTTTATAGGTGTGGTGCTATGAGCACTTCCCATCATTGGCCCCTGCGTGGAACCCCTTCCCTTATGTAGGGAGGTGGCAATTGTTGAAGACCCAACACAAGACTCACACGTCTATCTCGGTCTTCAAACGGGATCTAGACTCGTTGACCACCACTTAAGTAAATGGCAAGTTTAAGATTTTTTTCCTTTAGGTTGGTTCATCACTTGCTTCTAAAAACATGTATTCTAATTTATTTGTGCTTTGTGCAGGTCAAGTGGCACCCCCTGGGCTCAATGGGTCCTAGATGCTAATGTTGTGCCCTACTAAGCCATAGCCTGGACTTGGTCCCGCTGTAGGGTGGTTCTTATAGCCATCAATGAGATCACCCTTTTCCTCAGGGAGAGGTGTTGGCACCAAGTGGGGGGGGAGGGGTGGATGATTTTGTGGTCCCCCACCCACCTCATCGGGTGATAGACACTGAGAGAAAGGCCGGGAGAGGGGAGATAGGAATTGATGCCTCCATCTTCCTCGACTAGGGTTAGAATTATACTGAGTGGTGGGCCAGTCAGACTTGTGGGCCTCTAGGTGACCCTATTAAGCCTTAGGTGAGTTGATTTTATTCTTGCAAAACCTTTTGTTATATTTCCTTTTATTTTCCTTTAAAATATATGATAATGGTTCAATTGTTTGGCTTTGTTAGGCAGCAAAGGCCGAAGCTCCGCCTGCAGACGAACCCACACCTCTTACCAGAAGGGGAAGGAAGAGAAATGCTCCTATAGTCGAGCTTGATCTAGTAGGGGTGGTGCCTGAGGTGGTGGTAGTGACCAACCTCGAGGGTCAAGTGACCGAGGAGCCCTTGCCTAATGTCGTGCTTCTCGAGGGATGAGTGCCTCCAAAGACTGTGACCCAGGTATGACTTAGTTTATTTTAATGATGATTCTTTGTTAAATTATACATTTTAAGGTGTTTGATAAAGCTATGTACTTATGCAAGTCTCGAGGGAGGTGTACTTGAGTGCCCTCCACAAGTTGACTAGGTGCTTTGCCTTAGTGGGGAAAAAACACTAGGTTCATCTGATAGAGGTCTCAGCCTTGAAAGAAAGGCATAAGAAGGAGGTTGAGGAGGTACCAATAGAAAACTATTTTTCTTTTTCAACAATGTTCCCTCTAATGATTCCATGCTTGGTTTTAACATTTTCTTTGAATTGTTTTGTAGTTGTTGAAGCAGATCCTCATTCCTGGAGATGGAGGTCGTGATGAGGGAGATACTAAGAAGCCCTTTGCATTTGTTGAGGTTGAGCCAAAGGTGCAAACAGACTTGGTGGCCACTAACATTGTGGACCTGGCTCCTCTACAGATAGAAGAGACTCCGTTTGGGACTGAACTAGGAGAGGGCATTCTCGTGCCACTTGCTGATGCTGCAGTTTGCTTTAAAGCAGGTCACTCATATTCCTGAAAGAAGAAACGTATGGGTAGAAAGGGGATAGTGGAGCAGGTGGACAGTGGCTCCGATGATTGATCTTGACAGATTATTTTTTTATCTTTAAGAGGGAGGTATTTAGATATTTAGTTATTTGGTTATGTACTTTTGTTTATTTACCTTTGAATTATTTAGATGTGGTTATTTATTTATTTCTATGGAATGATTTATGTTTACTTCATTTGTGGAGTGTTTATATAGTCTATGCCTTCGCATTATATATATTAGGAAAAAGGGGTGAGATGTACCCAAATTTAGATAAAACGGTAAAATCCAATTTAAGTTATCTAAAAAGTAAGTTTGGATTAGTTTTTTTTTTAAATTGGACATGAATTCCTAGTTCTTTTAATCAATCATGTAAGCACACACTCAAAATCTGGCAAGCAATTTCTAAAGCAAGGCCTCTAAGCTATTAAGTGTAACCTAAACTACTCTAACATGAAAATGACTACATAATGCATGTTTCTTTGAGATTCTAAAAGACAAGTGTACCAGTCTAAACACCTCCCCATAAAAGATTGGGTCATGGGATGATAACTGGCTTAGGTAACTCGGTCTGGCTGCATTGACATAGTAGCCACTACTCAAACGTTGTTCCCATTCTATGTGGTGATCCAATGTTGGTCCATTGGTGGGTAATGACCTAGATAAGGTAAATGAGAGTGATGTATTAATGTAATGTTGTGTCATCGGACTCATTTTGTTCAAAATGTGAAAAATAACAAAGATGTATTCATACAAGTTGTTCAAGGGTGAATTTAGTCCTACTACCTAATTCCAACTGTCCTAAATCTAAAGTGAGCATGTTCTCTATCTTAATCATGACAATTTTGAATAAGTGTTGGTGATGGAGTGTTATCCTAACTAACTAATGGAGTGGTCCAAGTCTAATCCAAAGCATGTAGACATGATGAAAGCGAGTAGACAAGTGAGCAATATAGGCATGAGAGCATGTATTTATACAATGAAAAACATGTTTTCAAAATAACTCAGAACATATGCATGTAGAGATCAAACAGTCCCCAACAAAGTCACCATTCTGTGGACATCAGGGTCCAAGGGGTTCGGATTCCCCTGACTATCCGTGGTTTCGGGCAACACTTCAGCTCGATGCTAGTGAGTGCGGGTTGCTAACCTTTGGGTTAGGCTTTTTCGGGAGTCACCACCAACTCGGGATTTAACTGATGGAGTTGGACATCGATTCTCCCCCTCTGAGGGAAGGGGAGAAGCCTAGACCCGTAGGTTTAGGGGTTTAACTCCTAAGACTGGTATAAGTCCTTGTGATTGAGGGTAAGTTATTTAGTTGTATTTAGCGAAGGTGTTAGACACCCTAAATACCAACCTTTTTAGGGTGGCTTCTCTCATTCATACATTTTTGAATTATATTGAAGTCCATGCTTATAAAACATGAAAGTTGCTAGTTTCTGTAATTCTCTCAAGCTTAATGCCTGAATTTACCTTCAACGCCTGAATTTTATTCAAGGAAAATTCAGACGTTAACTAATGAACAATTTAGAAACTAGCATTTTTAAATTAAGCCATTTAATTAACAGGAGAGTCCCTCAGGTTTATAATTTTTAAGGAGGGTGATGAACCCCTCTTGAATGTCCATTTACTGATTTTAGGGTTGGAATTAGCCTAGACACAAAAGGGGAGAAAAGAGAAAAATGTGTATTTTTCTGTGTTTTAGGCTTAACGCCTAAATTTTAACCAACGCCTGAGTGTTCAATGCCTGAATTTTAATCCATGGTGAAATTCAGGCATTGAGAGCTAATTAGATCAACATTTTTACCTGATTTGTTTGGGTGTTTCTATGGGTCCCAGTGTTATGAGACCCTTGGGTAAAGGTAGAAAGTGTTCTCTAGGGTCACACTGTGCAACCCTAGGGGTCTGAGCCTTTATAGGTACAAAGATGTCCCCCCAAAAGAGGGTAGTCTGGTCATTTAACATAGGCTTAACGCCTGAATTTTAAAATTAATGCCTAAATTTTTAGGCGTTGAATGAGGACTGGATCAGCAACTTGGCTTGAACTTTTCTAGCACTTGTGTGGGTCCCAGAATTGCAGGATCCTAACAAAAGGGTAGAGAAGGTTTTCTAGAGTCAAAAAGGCTAATCCTTAAAGGCGGGGTCCCCACTGGGGTAAATATTTGTCCTCCAAAAGAGGGCAAAATGATCATCCTATATAGGCTTAATGCTTGATTTTTAGTCAGACGCCTAAACCTTCAATGCCTGAATTTAATTCAGGGAAAATTCAGGCATTGGGTGCTGGAATTGGTAACCAGCATTGGGTTTTAGGCCACACTTGTGGGGCCCAGAGGGGTGGGTTCCTCCTTGGTCTCTGAGCTAACCCTAGGTCACAGACACAACTTAAAAAAATTTAAAAACATGATTTTTAGCACAGGCTTAATGCCTGAAGTCCACCCTAATGCTTGAATTTCTTTACCCAACGCCTAAAATTAAGCATAGGGTTGGACTTCAGAAGGTTGTGGAAGCCTGAGAATAGGTTTAGGGAAAACCAGGGCTCTTAGGGGTGGGTCCCAGATCTAAACGCCTAAATTTATCCTTGACGCCTATTTTTCCAATGCCTAAATTTTATTTCCATAAAATTTAGGCGTTAGTTATTAGGAGAAAATCCAATAGCTGGATTTCTCTATTTTTGGACCCCTTAGGGGTTGTAAAAAATTTTAAAATTATGTACAAAGATAGAAAATGGATAGATGAATAACATATGTGAAATTGATCTCAATATCATTTCTACAAAAATCACACAAAAATCAACAATATATTGGCTAAACTAGGTCACACAGGTTTAGAATTTTAGGGTCTACTTAGGGGGCCATGTGAGGCCTTACCCAGCTTGAAAAATTACCAAATTTAATATAGAGTTAGGAATACATATTAAAAATAACATACTAAAACTTGGGCTCATTCTGAGCTGTACAAAAATTAATAAAAATTCGACACTACATAGAGGTAAAAAATAAGCATAAGTGAAGGTTATTGAGCCTCCACTATGTAATCCGAATTGAAGTAGTCCATTGTCATAAATTGAGAAAAATGGCAGTAGGTGAATGAAGTAAATTAAGTAAATGAAACTAACCTAGTGATAGTTTGAGGCTTACTTGGGTTAGGGGAGGTGATTAGGGTTAGGGTTTTCAAGCTTTTCTTATTTTTCTTCTTCTTTTCTTCTCTCTTTTTCTTTTTTTTTTTTTTTGTTTTTTTGTTGTTAACCCTAGGTTGCACGAATTTTGGGCTATTTATAGCTCCAAATGTATGTAATGGATGGTAGGGATTGAATCCTAAAAAGTAAGATGGAGGGCTAGGATTATTTGGAGCTAATTTGAGGCATAAGGCTAAGATTGAAAGTTGGATGGATGGATGGGATGGATTTGTGCTAATTTTCATGGATAGGTGACATGGATAAGGGGATGACTCAGATTGGCTTGTGTTTGTTGAGTGGGGGGTGGGGATCAAAGTCTGCTAACTCACTTGGATTGAAGACATGGATAAGGAGTGGGCTAAGATGTAACACCCCGAAACCAAGATCACATGGTTTAGTTTCCCGAACATATATACCACAACAAGTGTCACCACTTGCTAAGCGCCATATAATAAGACTTCAACCTTTCTTTTATCTTTTCACAATTATCTCTTTCAATTGTAGTAGAATCAATTACCTCTCTAAACTTTTGTAGTTGAATCATTAACATAATCTGAATATAAATCCCCACAGTGCAATGTCTATCCCAACAGTAAATAAATATCAAATCTTATCACATCTCCTTAGAAATTAAAGTTGAAAACATGAAATAAACAACTAAGTCTCTAGTCTCGCTCAACATCCTCTATCTAGTTCAATCTACTCATCACAGTCCTCATCATCTGCATTTTGTTTTCTTTTGGGTGAGTTTACAACTCAGTAAAGTAAAAACATAAATTAAACAATACAAAAATATGGCCAAGACAAAGCACGAATATTCCAACATTTAAAATAATGATAAAGACATTATACCTTTACTTGTAGTTTACCTGTAAAATAGTTCATTAGCTTTTCAATAATTAAAACCATTCATTTATCACAATTAACAGTTTCCTTAACAATTTATAATAGTCCTATCATATTAACAATCTTTGTTTTTTATTTCTTAACAGTTATATGTCTTTATCTTTCAATGTCTTAACATGTGTTTAACAATATCAATGCTCTAACGGTCAATACTTTGCATTATCTCTTTCAATTTCATGTATTTTCTTTATAATACAGTACAATCATTTTTTTTATTCAATCTTTCATTAATAGGCCCAATCAATACAGTCATCGTATAATCCCAAAGCGGATATTCATTGACCAAAACTAATAATAACCGAAGAGTTTGATACAGTCATCGTACAATCACAAAGAGGATAGTCATTGACCAAAACTTGCAATAACCTTAGAGTTTGATACAGTCATCGTACAATCCCAAAGTAGATAGCCATTTATTTACCCAAAATGACCAAAGGACTTGATATAGTCGTTACCTATTTTAACCAAACAAGAGGGCCCTGTTAACTTAACCCCTTGATAGCAAGGTGGGCTCATTCAATATCTTTTACAGATTTTCAATGTTTTTCATTCCTTTTTTATCATCTCTTTTCATTCTTACAATTATCTTCATTACAATATTAATTTCAGATTTTCTACTTTCACAATTTCATATACTGTTATGAAAAACAAAACAATCTTATATGCCTTCAGATTTAACAATTTAAAGTTCTGCATACTTAACAGTTAGTCATTTCAATGATACTATATATCACCTCAATAAAGAAGATATTTCATAAACAATTCTAAAACAAAGAGTATTTGACTAATCTAATGGATTTCTAAGAATTTCAATGCAACAAAATCAATCTTAACATCTTAGACATTATCTCTATTTTATAGAATTTTCTTTCACCTTTAAGTTCTCATCTCTTCAATTTTCTTTCCAATTCTTTCAATAGAATTTTATGGATTCTTAAACATAGGTTAAAATCATATTAAAGATATTAAAATATCACTCAAAATCTTAAAAAAAAACATCTTTCTCTTTAGACTCAAACAATAGATCGATTTTAGACTAACAACTTGAAAAACTGTAAAAATCGAACCTTTGAAAATCAGTGAAAATCAATTTTTGAGTTAAATCTAAGAACCTGGATGAAAACAATTACAAAGTTTAAGCATTTACTTACCAATCCAATGAATATCTAGAATCAATTTGGTGCTAGAAACCTTTCCCATGAAAATCCCCAATTTCTTCTCTGAAACCCTACTTTCTTCCCAAAATCCCTTTTTTTTTCTATTCCTTCCTTGATTTTAATGAGTTCTAGGGTTTATAGTTTGAGTTTAGGTAATTCTTATAGAGATAAGAGGTGTCCAAGTCAAGTTGAGAAACTTTCTCATTCAAAATTTTAGTAAAACACTTTTTTTTTGCTTTTAATCACTATTTTTGACTTTTTGAGTGATTTACGATTTTTCCATTAAACTAAAACGACTCTAATTTTTCTCTGTAGGACTTTGTTTTTCAAACTGTTTATTACATTGTATTCTAGACTTCAAGACCTTTCTTTTGGTATATTTTTTTATAATAAAATTATCAGGTTTATTATTTTTCATCTAATTTCAAAGTTCTCCTATGTTTTTAGGTCTATAATTCTGTCATAAAGACAAAAATAATATAAAATATAAAAGAAAAATCTTGGGTATTACATTCTCTCCCCCATTATAATAAATTCAATCTCTAAATTTGGTGTACCTTAGTTCTAAAATAGATGGGGGTACTTTGCTTGCATCTCTGTCACTCCTTCCTATGTTCCTTCTTCTTCGGAATGATTCCTCCAAAGAACCTTGACATACGGAATAACTTTAGACCTTAATACCTATTACCTTCTATGTAGAATCTGAACAAAAAATTCTTTATAAGTCAACTCTCTATTGATCTATAATGGCTCATATTCCAACATATGGGTGGAATCATGCATATATCTTCGCAACATAGACATGTGAAACACATTGTGCACATGAGACAACTCCGGAGGTAGAACTAATTCATATGAAATAATTCCCACACGCCTCAGAATTTCAAACAGACCAATATATCTTTGACTTAGCTTGCCCTTTTTCTCAAATCACATAACTCCTCAAGTCGGCCAAACCTTCAGAAAAACATGTTCACCCACTTGAAATTCTAGATCCTTTCTTCTTTGATCAGCATAACTCTTCTAACGGCTTTGTGCAGACAATAACCTTTCACAGATCAGTGTGATCTTCTTAGTAGTAATTGACACAAGTTCAGGCCCCAAAAGCCTTTTCTCACCAACTTCACTCTAGCAAATAAGAGATTGGCACTTTCTTCCATATAATGCTGTGTATGGCGTCATCTATATACTTTCTTGGAAACTATTATTGTATGAAAACCCTATTAAAGACAAGTGAGTATCCCAACTGCCATTGAGATCAATGACACAAGCCCTCAACATGTCTTCAAGAATTTGTATAGTTCTTTTTGACTGTTCATCAGGTTGCAGATGAAAAGCCATATTGAAATTCAACTTCATTTCCATTGCTTCTTGTAAACTATTCTAGAACCTCGAAGTGAATCTAGCTTCTCTGTTAGACACAATCCCTACTGGAATACCATGCAGATGAACAATCTCTTCCACATTTAACTTTGCTAACTTGTACAATGAGTAAGTCATCCGTATCGGAAAAAAGTGAATAGATTTGGTAAGTTTGTCCATAACTACCCAAATAACATCATATCCCTTGCTAGTCTTAGGTAAGCCATTAACAAAATCCATAGCTATGTGCTCCTACTTCCATTGGGGAATATCTGATGGTTTTAACAATCCGAACAACTTTTGATGTTCAATCTTGACCTTTTGACGAGTTAGTCACTTAGCCACATGCTCAGTTATTTCCTTCTTCATGTTATTCTGCTAGTAGTGTTCCTTCAAGTCACGATACATCTTGGTACTCCCTGGATGTACAACATTAGCAGCTTCATGTGCCTCATCCATGATTTCCCATTTAGGTTTATCACTATTACGAACACATAACCTTCCTTGATACCATAAGGAATCATCACTATGGATAGAGAAATCAGCATGCTATCCTTCCTTGACTTCAGTCTTTAACTTCAGCAAGTTAGGATCAGAATCATGTGCTAACTTCACTTGATCAAACAAAACTGGTTGTACCCAAAATTGAGCCGCCAAATCACAGCATTCTTACGACTCAAAGCACTAGCTACAACATTTTCTTTACTCGGATGGTAAAGTATCTTGCAATCATAGTCCTTGATCAACTTTAACCATCTACGTTGCCTCAAGTTAAGATCTTTCTGAGAGAATAAATACTTTAGACTCTTGTGATCAATGTAAATCTCACATGAAACACCATATAAATAATGTCTCCATATCTTTAAGGCAAACATTACTGCTGCCAACTCTAGATCATGTGTAGGATAGTTTTCCTCGTATAGTTTAAGTTGTCTTGATAGATAAGCAATGACTTTACCCTCTCGCATCAAAACACAACCCAAACCTTTTCTGGAAGCATCACTATATGTGACAAAACCTTCTGACCCTATAGGTAGAGTAAGAATTGGTGCGGAAGCCAACTGATCCTTAAATTCTTGAAAAACTAGATTTACAATTCTTATTTCACTCAAACCTCTTGTTCTTCTTGGTCAACTCAGTCAATAGACCAACAATCTTGGAGAATCCTTCAATGAATCTTTGGTAATAACCGGTCAATCCCATAAAACTATGAACTTCAGACATAGTAGTCAGTCTCGGCCAATCAACCACAGCTTCAACCTTCTTAGAATCCACATAGATACCATCCTTGGACACTACATAACCCAAAAAAACAACACGGTCCAACCAGAATTCACACTTACTAAGTTTCGCATATAGTTTGTGATCTCTCAACACCTGTAATGCAATCCTTAAGTGCCCTCCATTCTCTTCATCAGTCTTAGAATAAATCAAAATATCACTAATGAAAACAATGATAAACTGATCTAAATACTGCTTGAAGATTCTCTACATTAAATCCATGAATGCTATCAGTGCATTAGTAAGCTCAAATGACATGACCAAAAACTTATAGTGACCATATCTGGTATGGAATGTTGTCTTTGGTATGTCATCATCATTGATCTTCAGTTAGTGGTAGCCGAATCTCAAGTCTATCTTCGAGAATACTTTTGCACCTTGAAGTTGATCAAAGAGATCATCAATCCTTGGTAATGGATACTTATTCTTGATGGTAACCTTGTTCAACTGTCGGTAATTGATGCAAAGCCTCATGGTTCCATCCTTTTTCTTTATGAAGAGAACTGGTGCACCACAAGGAGAAACACAAGGATGCACAAATCCTCCAACGATCAACTCTTGCAACTGAGTCTTGAGTTCTTTCAACTCTGTAGGTGCCATTCAGTAAGGTTACATCGAAATGGGTTCAATTCTAGGTGTTCACTCAATAGCAAACTCGATGTCCCTATCCGGTGGTAAGCTTGGAAGCTCATCAGAAAATACATCCCCAAAGTCTCTGACAATAGGAATATCCTGCAGCTTCATTTTCTCTTTCTTGTCTTCAATAATGTAAGCCAAATAGCCTACGTTTTCCTTCTTCATCAACCTCTTAGCCTGTAATGCATAAAAAATCTAGGAAACTTTCTTGTTCCCTTAAAGATAACCATAGTCTGATCAGGATGCTTGAAAGAAACTTCCTTATTGAAACAATCCACATTAGCATAATGTGCAACTAACTAATCCATACCCAAAATAATATCGAAGTCTCTCAACTTCAATAGAATCAAATCAGCTAGCATCTCACTATCTTCTATTTTTAGCACACAAGACTTGAACACTAAATCAACTGTCATTGACTTCCCAAGTGGAGTCGAAATAAATAACTCATACTCTAATGTGTTAGGAGAAATATCAAAGAATGCAGCAAAATCAGTAGCAATAAATGAATGTGTGGAATTGGGATCTATCAATACTCTAGCATCATGATTGAGAAATCGAATGATACCTATCACCACAGTGTTGGTTGCTGCTTCCGTATCTCTCTCGGTCAATGCAAAGACCTTACCTTGAACTTGCAGTCAGGACTTTCCTTTTATATTTGTAGATCTAGTAGTCTTTTGTTGCTTAGGGCAGTCACCGATGCGATGACTCACCTTCCCACATATGAAGCCAGCTCCAGTCTCTATGTAGCATGCACCCGGATGTAGTGTCCCACAACAAGGACATGGTTTCTTGAAAGACTATGACTTGGATACAACTCTAGTAACCAGCTTCTTCTTAAATGCTTTGTTCCCATCACTATCACCACTTTTTTGAGCAATTTTAGTGTTGGGTCATTTCTTATTGTTGTCTCTCCATTGTTGAATTTCATCACACTCTTGTTCAGTCAACATTGCCATGTTGACCACCTCAATCAAAGTCCCCGATCTAACATTAGCCATCTTGGTGTGGATGTTCGGGTGCAACCCTTTTTAGAATTTTCTAGCTTTACGAGCCTCATCTCTGGTAATATGTGGCGCATACCGCATCAACTCCATAAACTTGGCCTTATTCTGTAAGACCGTTAGAAAACCCTACTCAAGAGCCATGAACTTAGCCTCCTTGGGTTCACAAACACTCTTTGGAAAGTAATTATCCTAGAATGCCTACTTAAAGGTGTCCTAAGTAATGGGTTCACCAACCTCAGCCTGTAAAGTACCACAGATTGCTCTCTACCAATGTTTTGTCTCGCCCTTCAGCATGAACACGGTGAATGAAGCCCTTTGCCTCGCATTGCAATCCATAATTTCAAATTTTCTCTTATTGCATCAACCAAGCTTTTACAACAACTGGGTCAGAAGTCCCCTAGAACTCAGTAGGACCCATGAACCTGAATCGCTCAAATGCAGATTGCTCGCTGTCATCTACCCTGTCTCTAGTTGTGACATGGCATTCCATAATCTTAGTCAAGTTCCTAACCACTCTCAAGGCTCTGGTCGGATCCTCATCCACCTCAGACTGTGGAGTCGAAGTAGTAGATCATCGCCAAACCATCTCATATAAAAGGTAATCAATATCAATCCTCGATGTACAAAAAAATCCTTAAATAGTTTATATCATAATCATTATATTGTATAGCGATCAATATCATATAATCAAGATCCAAAAAATCATATCAAGTATGAAGTAGTACTACCCATTCAACTCTATGTTTTCCAATGTTAATGTTTTCTATGTTTTTCTTCCAATCAATATGTATCAATTCTTTTTCTAAAGTTTTCTAAAACTACAGATCTAATACCATCAGTATGTAATGCCCGAGAACCAAGATCACATGGTCTAGTTTTTCGAACGTACACTGCAACAAGTGTCACCATCTGCTATGCACCATATAATAAGACCTCAACCTTTCTTTCATCTTTTCACAATTATCTATCTTAATTACAGCGAAATCAATTACCTCTTTAAACTTTTGCATTGAAATCATTAACATAATCTAAATATGTATCACCACAGTGCTATGTCTATCCCAACAGTAACTAAATATCAAATCTTATTACATTTCCTTGGAAATTAAAGTTGAAAACATGACAACTAAGTCTCTATTCATGCTCAACATCCTCTATCCAGCTCAATCTACTTATCACGGTCCTCATCATCTGTATTTTGTTTTCTTTTCAGTGAGTTTACAACTCAATAAAATAAAAGCATAAACTAAACAACGAAAATATGGCTAAGACAAAACATGAATATCTCAATGTTTAAAATAAAGATAAAGACATTATACCTTTACTTGTACTTTACCTGTAAAATAATTCATTAGCTTTCCAACAATTAAAACCATTCCTTTTTCACCATTTACAGTTTCCTTAACAATTTGTAATAGTCTTATCATATTAACAATCTCTGTTTTTCATTTCTTAACAGTTACATGTCTTTATTTTTCAATGTCTTATCATGTGTTTAACAATTTCAACGCTCTAATGGTCAATACTTTGCATTATCTCTTATGATTTCATGTCTTTCCTTTACAGTATATTTGTGGGCATTGCGGAAAGATCAGGTAGGTTTACCCGCCCCACTTCAGGTAAGAACCGCACCCCACCTGTCAGCCTCTAGGCTTGGGTTTGGAGTCGCCACTAACTCGGGTTTTTATAGGTAGAGTTGGATGCCTACCTTCTTTCTAGGGGAAGGGAGGATTACAGGCTTTTTAGGGCCTGAGCTAGGCACTTGAGTCTAGGGTTGACTCTCTAAATGGTCTGGTTTCCAAGGATCTGGGTAAGCTGTTTAGTTGCAATTAGGGAAGGTGTTAGGCACCCCAATTACCCACCTTTTTAGGGTGGCTCCTCTAACCTAGCAACTTCCAAGTGTCAGTACGCGACAGTGTATGTGTTTATTTTATTTTTATGGTCTAGACCACCCCTGTGGTGTGATCATCACAGTCACACCTGAGACATCGTCTTTGGCTGCCTACATACCAAATCTTGTATGGTTCTGTGTTCCTATGGTTTTGTTAGAATCAGACTGCATGTAGTTTTGAGTGTTTGTAAGTCTCGATAGTCAAGTACGTCTAACTATGAGACTGATTCAAGGTAGGTTCATTTTAGGGTTTTTATATACTTATGGAGTACTCCCCACTACTGAAATATGTTAATAAAAGGGGGTCAAGAATATGTTATACCAGTTTGAGTGTTTTAGGGACCTAGTGTTTTAGGGACCTAATTGGGCTATAGCCTAGTCCTAAGGTTGGGTTGTGAACCAATACGACATGACCCTTAGGGTAGGGTGGAGACTTATAAAAAGTTAGGAAATATTGAAAGGCAATGGTTAGGTCGGGTTACTCGGCTGGATCGCACTGACGTAGAAGCCACGACACCAGTGTTGTCTCCTAGGTAAAATTTAGGTGTTGGGTATTGGACCTAGTCTATGTTCAAATGTTAGAGAAGAGTTTTGGATGTTGAAACAGGGGTTTCCTAAGGTTATGGACTTGTGAGGTTTCATTCCACCCTTTGATTTATCAGAAAATGGCAAGATTGAAATTTTCCAATCAGTACGCCTGATCTTCATGTGTATGCCTAATCTCTTAGTATGCTTGATCTTCATAGTGAAGTGATTTCAGGTGTACTGTTCCAAATGGATCCCACTTTGTCATTTCAAAAAAACTAAGGGTCTTAAAGTCTTTCATTAAGGGTTTCCAAGGGCCTATGGGTCTCTTCATATTATGGATCACATAGGGACAAAAAGACACGGTTTTTAAAGTTAGTACGTCTGATCTCAGACTGTTAAAATTCAGGTATATACTAGACAGTTCGCACTCAAACATACATATCTCTCTCCACACAACTCGGAATTGAGCGTGATTAATCTCTTTGGAAAGCTAAGAAAGAGATATTTCCAACAAGGTATAATGAGCATAGTTTCATGGTACGCCTAAAATAGGATATACATTTGAACTTTAAGTACGTCCGAACTCAATGGAAGTGGGAGTTTAGGTGTACTGGTTCTGAGTCAGCAGCCTAGTTTTTAGGATTTTGAGCCACCAAAAGTGGTCCAATAGACCTAGAATTTTGTAGAGAGTTGAGTTATCATCTCATTAAACTCTCTATAAAATTTTAGCTCTATTAGACAAGGGTGGACCCCTTTTGGAATTTTTTAAGGTGTGGGTTATGTATATCTTAGCACAGAATTTGACAAAATTAGTAGATTATGGGGCCCATTTCGGGAGTTATGCATATATGATTCGGCCCAAATTTGGTGGAGAACAAGAATAGCATGTTATGAAGCTACTATAAAAATTTAAGATCAAAAGGATATATACACAATAAGTTATTAAGAAAACAAGATGAATGACTAAATTTAACACAGACCAATATTAGCAGAATGTTAATCTGAAATAAATTAGGGTAAAATACCCTACCCTTAATAAAATGGACTAAAAAAATTAATCTAACTGTGTAAAATAGTTGGATAATATATAGAATAATAATCAATAAAAAAAAACATTTTATAAACAAAATTAAAATTTAGGCAGTCCTCACTGTTCAATCTGAACAGAGGGGAACACCCTTTTTTAGTGAGAACGTGAGACCCATCTCGGGGTCAAATGACATGAACTGGGGCTTAAATTTGGTGGAAAGATAAATAACTATGGTAGTGATTTTCAGTTCAAATTTGGGATCCAAAATCGAAGTGTGGAGGGATTTATGGTCTTTGCACTGTAGTATATTAAAAAATAAAGCTGAAGAAGGGGAGACAGTTTTGTCTCCCCTTTGTCCCACCATGGGGCTGTTCAATTGGGTTTAGGGGTGGGTTGATCACAGAAAGAGGGGTCTGAGAATATAAGCAAATGAAGAGGAGGGAGGGTATCAACCTAGGAAGAAGCTTTCCTTCCTTGCTTTCTTTCTCTTTCTCTTTCTTTCTCTTCTACTTTCTCTTCTCTCTTTTCTTCTGTCTTTCTCTCTCTTATTTTTTTTTTTGATCAAATTTCTTCTCCCTCCCTTTGAGCATGAAATGGGGGGTATTTATAGGTGGGATGGAGGGGGGTGAGGTGGAGAGGATGAGATAGAAGGAAGTGAGATGGTTGGTGCAGGTGTGGAGGTGGAAATGGGTGGAGGGGAAGAGGGGTGAGGTGTGGGGTGAAGTGGGTGGTTCTAGAAGGTGGCTGGGAGGTGACTGGCCATGGTAAGGAGGTGGGAAATGTGTGGAGGAGAAGAGGGGTGAGGTGTCCTCTTCTAGAAGTTTTCATGGAGGTGGGGTGGAATATGTGGATGAGTGTGAAGAGGTGGGCCCTCTTGCAACATGTAAGGTGGGGATAGGTTGTGAGGGAGCGAGTGGGGCCCATGGGGAGGGTGTAGGGTTAAGCGGGGTGGTCCTTGGGTCCCCACCCCGAGGGATGTAGGGTTTTAAAATAGTTTTAGGGGCATTTTAGGCAAAACTAGTAATTTTTTAAAAGAGTAATGATTGCTTTTTTTGGATTTTTTCCTTTTATTGTCTAAGGTTGCTTTTTGGGTTTTATGACTCCAAACTTCTTAAGGTCTATAAGTTTTTCGCATCTCCCAAACATTCCGATCGCAACACAACTGACATAATCAGAATCAGATATAAACAAGTGGGCCAAAACTGGGTCTGAATGTATCCGTACTGACTTGTACCAATAAAAGAAGGGTAAGAAGATAAAATTGATTTTTGAAATGTTCATATGAAAGATAGCCCTTGAGATTTGTGATCCATAGGCTCTAACTATGTATGAATTAGATACCTGAGTTGAAAGTGATGCTCCAAACACTAAATTGTCCCAGGACAAATACAACTTGGACCTATGACTGGTTTTTTTGGGTTTGAATGGGGTGTGATGGAGATCGTGGGTACTTAGGTCTTGGAGTTGCGATACCCTAGAGCCTAACAGGTAAAGAATCTGATCCTTAGTGAATTTCTGGGAGATTTCTGAAGGGGGGTCACCTGATCGAGAAACATGCCCTAGGTTGGCGAAGAAGTGAGTTGATATGTGGTGCTGGGTTTAAGGAAGGGTTTCTCCATTAGGGCATTTATCGAAGATGTCAGCACCCAAATATTGACTCGGGTCATGTGATGGTATAAGGACAGCATAACAATATTTAAATAACAACATTTCAAGCACCCATGCCTTAGGAAGAGCAAACTTGGACTCTAGAAGGTTAGGCATTCCCAAGGAAGTCTTTCTAGATGTTCTAGTCACAAGTAAACCAGTCAAAGTACCTCATTACAACCCAAAAAGCACCATTTCAGGATAAACCCTAATCTCTCTTAAAAACATCAATAGGACTTTGACGATCCAAATTTTATAACTCCATTCATGTCATCAGTAAGTTTTTCACCTCCTGTAAGTCATTCTCCAGTAAAGCATCATAGATGGAAAAATTACCATTTTGCCCTTCTACCTTCAAAAGCCCAATACTCACTATTTGTCATCCAAATCACTGAATTTCTTTGCCTACATAAGCCTTCTTGTCATGAAACATCAGAGGTAAAGAATTCATATTTTCACCTTTTTCGACCTATAGGTGAAAAATTACCATTTTACCCTTTTTACTCAGAGAATGAACTCTAGACCCTCAAAAGACCCCTAGAGCCTCTCCTGTGGTCCAAATGGTGTAATTTCAGAACATATCTACCCCTGAGTCTCTCTTCTTCAAAGGACTCATCACAGTACAGACACTACTCGAGAACGGGAACAGTCAATTTCTCAATCTATGATAACCCTAACTAAGAAATAACCCTTGCAAAAGCTCTCAGAAACTCATCCGATCACTGAATCCAGAAAGGTCAATCGCCATATCTTGGCCTTAGCCTTAGCTTTAAATCTCCAGGTTTGAGAAGAGAGTTTCGAAGTCTCGAACCTTTGTGAAATCTCAAATCTTCTCTGGAAGGGAAAAATGTTATTTTTCTACTTTTTGCTCTTATAGAGCCAGAATATTCTCCAAACCCCTAAATCAAGATCAGTTGGTGTCCATTTCTTCATAATTGCGAGACCTTCAAAAAGTGGTCAAAGGAGTTAGGGCTTTCATAAATTCTATCTACCAAGATTCCCTCAAATACTCCAAAAAGTGTTTCGAATCAGGTATAAAAATCAGGTGCTCAATTGACTCTCGGGAGCACACCTAGAATCAAAAATTCAGATAGTTGGTGGCTATACCACTATAAATTCAGAGCCTCAAAACTATCAGAACTACACTAATTTGCAGAAAATTCATGACCCAAACAATCATTTTTACCCAAACCTAGAAAAACCAGCAACATCTCTTGTACAATTTTGTCAAATCGCTCAAAAAATAGTTTTTTACCTAATTTCCTGCTCGGGTACCGCAATCACTGGTAGTCAGAAGCTGTGAGTCACCTGGATTGGGGAGCATCTATCCCTGAGCCACCCTCGTATCAATTTTACCATCTTGCCCATTCAAATTACATTTGAGAGCTTTTTTAGCCAAAAAACCCTAATTCCATCCCCTTACCCTTTCCGTAATTTGGTTTTGATTAGACCAGCACGGCCAGAGCATCTGTGACTTCTAAAATTGACATTGACTGTGCCAACTTCTAAGCTCGAGAGCTCACACAGAGTGACGACAGCAATAGGGTTCAAAAAAGTCAAAAATCAAGATATTATTTCAAGATTAGATAAAGTGAGATATTTTGCATTTAATGCATTCTCATCCTTAGCCCATTTGGTGGAAACCTTAGATTGGAACCTTTTAATTCTCTTTCTCACTCACCACCTTTAGATCCTCCCCTTGAATTTCAAATCCATAGAAAGCTAATCAAACCCCCTCATTTGACATCCCCTATTACACCCTTGGAAAGTGCAACAAATGGGATTGCCTCAAAAGGCATCTCCCATGCTCCCCTTCCACCTCACTAATCCATGT
>JAOXJP010022137.1:0-17239 GCA_025762735.1 Platanus orientalis
AACCGAAATAAGGAAACTCCTCTACTCCCCCCCCCCCACCACCACCCCCCATAAAGCCCACACCCCAGCCCCTACTCATTTGCTTGTTACATTGCTCCAATCCCTCACAAGGGCCCCTTCCTCAAGTCACTCATAGCCTTTATACAACCTAGCCAAAAAATTAATCTCTCTAACCTGCCAAAGACCTTGAAAGAAGGTTCCGCATAATCATTGAAGACTATTGTTTCATTTCATCAATAGAGACCAACAAACAATCGCCGGGACCATCCTCCAATCCCTCTTAGCGCATTCGTTCACAATCCCTCAAGAAGGCTCCGAATATTTGGGAAGGATATCCATACTAAACTAAACTCCAGTAATGTCCTATACCATACCTCCCAGGCAAACAGGCAATGCAGCAGCAAATGGGAGACCGATTCACCATCCTTGTAATATAGGAGACAGATGCTAGTGAGATGCATTCCTTTTCTTTGCAAGACATCCATTGAAGAAATCCTTTCCAATGTTACTGTCCACATAAAAAACTGAACTTTGAGGGGCACTTCCTTGTACAAAACCATACCCCAAGGACCTTCCTCTGGAACAGCTTCCTCCAAATGTACATAGCAGGACTTCACCATAAAACACCCATTTGGACCAATGATGTTAGGACCCCAATCCTCATAAAAAACTAACACCCTTGAAAGCTTTGGCAAAGAGCCCAATGGGGAAGTAACACCTTAATTCTATCTAATAATGATGGCAGTAGGGAAAAATTGTTTTCAAATATCCTTAAATTTCTCTCTTAACAAATACCTTAAACGCCTAAACAATGGCATACAACGAGCATTTCCATAGCAATTTACCATTTTCTTCCAGACAGACCCATATTCCATTTAGTCATCAGATCTATTAAGTGCTAGGGATGGCCCATGAAGATCCACACCAATAAAGAAGAGCCTAAATGTCCATAGCCACATTCCTATGGATAAAAAGATGGTTAGTAAATAGAAATTTTTTTTAATAGACAAGGATTGTGTTAACTGATTCTAAAATCAGTTTGCAAAGTTTTGTGTGCATAAATCATGAAAGGATAAGATAAGCCAATATTGAACAAGCCAAAGGTAGAACGACTTAAGTCAAAATTTTGATTAGCACACCTTTGGAAATCCCAAGCTGCCTTGCACTAGCAGTATTATTAAAGATAGAGGCAGTGTGATGCCAACATTGTAAAGAGTTTGTTGTATGAGCCAATCCATAAGAGATTTAAGTTCAAGATGGTGTCACAAGATGGGTTAGTTGAAGTGTTTTAAGTGGAAGGGATATACTTGTAACAAGGTCAATAGTATCATAGGTAATTTGGGTTTTTTTTAGTACGAGGGTATTTTTGTAATAAAGCATTGTTGCCAAGGGTATCTTGGTGATTTTAGTGAATCAACAATTCAAAGTGGGACCCTTTTGGAGTGCTGGAAGAAATTCTCTAGAAAGCCTTAATCTCGGCAGTTTTTATTTTTAGAAAATCAATGTTTTAGTAGTTTTAGGCTTTAAGAAAATCTTAGGTATCAAGTAGGGTAGTTAATTTAGGACTTTCTATTTTAGTTATTGTTATTTTCTTAGTGTTTTGAGCCTATATAAAGGACTGCACGTTTTTGTATTGGTAGACATGGATTATTGAATTAAAGTTTGGTTTGTTTGGATTTCATCCGTCCTCATTTTCCCCCTTTCTCATGGTTTAACCTTGTGGAACCTAGGGTTCTTCCCTAGTCTCTATCTTCTTCTTCTTCCTCTCTTCTATTTCTTATACTATCTTCTTCTTCTCGTAATTTCTTCTCTCTTGTTCTCTCTTCTTCCTTCCACCTTTCTTCTTCTTACCTCTTTTATTTCTTTTTCAATCTACATCGAAGGTGTTGCTATCAATACCATCAAGGTTTGAGTTGATACTTAGTAAACAATGATTCTCCACTAGTTTATGAAACTCCATCAAAGAAGTACAGCTTGTTTGAATTTTTATAATTTTTATATCTAAACTTATCAGAATTTGATGAAATTTTGCATGGGAATACCATTATGACTCATCTAACACCCTGCAAATTTTCTAAAGCACTACCAGGAGTGTTTTGATGATTTCATGGGTTTGTCCAGAAATTCTAGAATTGCCCTTCTAGGTTATTTCCATCCTCTAAATTTTTTTAAACCCCTCCACTTGACTTTCTTATTCTATTCTTAAATTTTACCTAAAATTTGAATTATTTGGGTGTGCTTAAATTCAAGTTTTTGTTGTTTTAAAATTGTGTTTTGCTTCTGCCACATCTCTTTTGGACTTTAAATTGCATTATTGGTATTGTTTTACATCACAATGTGACATTGATGAATTTTCTCTAGCCCTATTTATATTATTTTAAAACGATAGTAGTTTTATAAAACATACAAAAAGAAAAAATAGCAATTCACCAACAGTGCATAACAAACTCAAAAAACAACACTACACATCTTCTCTCCAAATAGAATATCAACCTCCCCTACCAAAATCAACAGAGATGGAAATACAATAAAAAATAAGCCTTACACAGATACATAAAATATCATCCTACAATGATAACCTGACTTTAAAAATTATCTTGTTCCTCTCTTTCCTTAGGCCCTACCAAATGGCCCCAGGAAGATAGTGCCAAATTATTTCAAAGACACCTTCCAAGTCTCTTATCTACAACCCGGGAATGAATTACTTGATTTTGTTTAAATGACCAAGACAAGATGAGATGAGAAATGAAGAAATTCCAAACCTTGCTCACCGTCAACCAATGTAAAAAGATATGGTGTACCGATTCCTCCTCTCTCATACACATCACACACCATTTAGCCAAATATTATCCTCTACTCTTTAATTAATTGAGAGTAAAAATTTTGTCCAAACAAATGTTCCAATGAAGAAACAAACCTTTGAAGGAATCCCCAATATCCAAATGCCCTTTTAAGGGAACAAAGAGGCAATAGCTTTTTTTTAAATGAATAATCAGATTTCATTGATGAAAAGGAGAACAAAACAGCAAAAAACAAAAACAAAAAAAGATGTACAAAATGCACAAAAAATACAAAGTCCATGAAGAGGTGAGAAGAGGTCCTAAGAAAACCACAACATGTAGCTAGGCTACCATGTACAGTGAATACCTATGAACCCTTGACTTGGCTAAACTATCCACAGTAGAATTAACCTCTCTAGGAATCCATTGGAATAAGGAGTTCAAAGCGGTAAATCGCCTACCGGCATTAGCATTTTCCAACCCAAATAAAATGATCTCATAGTAAATTTACCCATATTATTATTCCCCATACCCCACCATCTCTCTCCTCTAGATCCAGCCTAAATTCCTCAAAGTAGCTCAACAGCCTCCACATCTCAATTTCATAGTCATTTTGGTTTCGTATAAGCATGGGAGCCCACATACCTCCCCCAAAGACGTCATATTTGTTTGCAAAAGACCCATGCTTATTAATCATCAAAGTATAGATTTTTTTTAAAAAGGTAATGTAATATATAGCCAGAAGGGAATAAGAAAGATACAACGCTAGCATAAGGAATGCTAGCTAAAAAAGAAACAGAGCCCCAAGGCTACATAACATGGAAAATCAAACGATCCCAATCAAATATCCAAGACTTTAAAGGAGGGTTAGCTCTGTTGGAAGAGACATAAAGCTAAGCATGGAGCCTTGATAAAGTATCATCCAAGACCTTTCGAGGTTGCCCCTAAATTCCCTCAAAAAGCCTCATATTACATTCCTCCCATACCGACCACAAGAAAGCCGTCGAAATTAAACATGATAACTGTCTTCCAATCAAACTCCAGTCATTGCACCTTTGGGAGGGCCAACACTGGATCAGACCATTAAGGGACTCCGGATGAGCCCACATCACTCCAAACCGGGTAAGGAAGTAATTCCATAAAGGACTCACCCATAGACAATGAATAAAAAGATGGCTAGAAGATTCCACAACTGAGATGCATAAGCAACACCAATTTATAATCATCGTTCCACGGCGGATAAGATTGTCAATAGTCGGAGCCTAATTCCACCACAACCTCCACATAAAAAATGATAGTTTTAATTGAATTCCAGGGTTCCAACCACAAATTCCCAACAAGCACTCCAGGTTTTTAGGGCACAAAGCAACATACATCGACGTAACTGAGAACCCTTTATCCGCATCATAGACCTAAATCATCTCATCTTCCAACTCTTGATCTCCCACTGGATACTTTTCAAGGATATCCATTAAACACCCGATTTCCTCAATCTCCCAGTCATTCAAATTCCTTCTAGGCTTGAGATCCCAAGAACCAAAAACTCTAGAACAAATCATATAATCCTGCACCGACTCATTTTTAGAAGAGGTTAAACTAAAGCAAGAGTGAAATAGGGTGTTGAGAGGCTCCCTAACACACCATGGATCCATCCAAAAGTGGACCTGGTTCCCCTTGTTGACTTTAAACATGATAAGCCTCAAGAAATCGCTCATTCTTGATGAGAAGCCCTTCCATACTCCACAACCCATCGGGCCCACCAGATCAGAAGTAGACCAGCAGAGCCTATCTTCCCTATATTTTGCCAAAATAAAGCATCTCCAAATCACATTTCTTTTAGAACTAAACCTCCAAAGCCACTTGATAAGCAATGTTCTATTCATCTCCCTCACTGGCCAAATTCCCAAACCCCCTTGGGAAACCGGATTACAGATTTTGTCCTAAGCCACCCAATAAATCTTTCTCTTCCCATGACTAAAACCCCACAAAAATCCCTTTGCAATTTTTCCATCTTGCAAACCACAGACATCAAGGCTTTGTAAAGGGATAAGAAATAGTTCGGCACACTAGCAGGCACACTCTTTAGCAGAATTAGCTTCTCACCATAAGAGAGATAGTGACATTTCCAATGAGCCAACTTACCACCCAACTTTTCTAACACCAGATTCCAAATTAAGTGAGAAGAAGATTTCACACCAAGAGGGAACCCTAAATAAGAAGTAGGCAGAAGAAGCACATCACACCCAAGAATGTCGGCCATTTCATTAATCTCAGGCATTTCCCCAACTGGGCTTATAGCTGATTTACTCCAATTAACTTTCAGTCCTGTAGCAGCCTCTACAATTAGGAGAATACATCTCAAGTTTCTAAGACTCTCCACATTTATTTTCAACAAGAATAATGAGTCATCCACAAATTAAATAAAAGGAACAGTAGGACTCCCTTCTCTAGCCGTAAAGCCTTTAAAGAGACCCTCAACTTCAGCCTTTACAGATAATCTTTCTAGCAAATCAGCCACCAAAATAAAAAGGTATGGGGAGAGCAGATCACCTTGTCTCAAACCTCTACTTCCTTTGAAAAAAAATTTGGGATAACCATTTACCAACACAGAGAAGGAGGGAGAAGTTATACAAATCTTGATCCAATTTTTCCACTTTATGTCAAATCCCAAACGTTGTTGCACCAAATCAAGATAACTCCAATTAACATGATCATACGTTTTCTCCATATCTACCTTGCAAACAATTTCGGGCCAACCCGCTTTAAGCATAGCATCAATGGATTCATTAGCCAGCAAGGAACAATCCGTGGTCTTCTTGGTAAGAATGCATAATGCATTTAGCATCTCCAAAATAATTGAACCAAGCGCCTGTTTGAGTCTGATAGCAAGAGTCTTAGCCAGGAGTTCATAAAGACACCCCACAAGGCTTATAGGCCGATCATCCTTCACCTATGATGCATCCTTCTTCTTAGGAATTAGCGTGATAAATGTGGCACTCAAACTTCTACACCATTGGTTTTACATATAAAAAGCTTCAAACACTTCCAAAACTTCATTCCCCAGCACATCCTAACCACATCCTAACAAGCTTTGACAAACTTAGAAGGAAAACCATCCGGGCGGCACTTTTTCATCTTCCATGCTGTTGAGAGCTACTAAGATTTCCTCTGCAGTGAAAGGCCTTTCAAGGACAGAGCTTTGATCCTCCCCTAAAGTATCCCATTGTACCCGTTCTAAAGAAGGTCGGGAAGGCAACGGATCACGATATCAGTCAACAAAATATTGCTCAATATTATCCCGAATCTCTGACTAATCATAGACCTAATTTTCATGCACCTTGAGCCTACTAATCTGATTAATAGATCTCCTCCAGCTTGCCATTTTGTAAAAAAAAAATTGGTATTTTGATTCCCCCTCCTTAAACCAGGTAGCCCATGACCTCTGCCTCCATGCTATCTCTTCCATCTTCAGTAATAATTTGTAATCTCTTTCAACCCCCTTTTTCTCCCCCTTCTTTTCCTCAATCAAGCCAAGATTCATCCCTTTCAGCTTCAGAGCCTCCAGCTTGCACAAACAATCTAACTTTCTTTTCTCTAACCCTCCAAACTCCTCCTTTCTCCATTTGACGACGCAGACTTTAAGCATTTTCAACTTTTGATCAAATCTGAAACTAGGAGATCCCTCCACCATAAACCCCTCCCACCAATTCTTGATTTTATCCTGGAAGTCTGGAACTTTAAGCCACATCGCCTCGAATTTAAAGGGATGGGGTCCTGAAGAAAATGCAATAGGGCAAAGAATAATTGGAGAATGGTCTGAGCCCATGCGAGCAATCACCTCTTGAGAAAAAAGAAATGTGCTTCAACCAGTCAGCCGAAAAAAGAAAACAATTCAGACGACTACTAGCTCTATAATTGGACCATGTATAAGGCCCTCCCCGTAAAGGTAAGTCCACCAAACCCATTTCCTCAATAAAATCATTAAAGCTCTATATATGATGAGTAAAGATGGAGGCCCCTAGCCTCTCTCGAGCCTCTAACAGCATTAAAATCTCTCCAAATACACCACGGCACATTCCACCCCACATTAATTTGGCAAAGGTCATCCCTAACCACTTCAAAATCAATTTGGTCCGAGAGTCTGTATACCCTTGAAAAAGCTCACTTACTATCATCCACCTTGTTCCTGCACAAAATGGAAACCGAAAAACCCACAATTTTTTTATCCAACACCTCCACTACATTTTTATCCTAGGCCACCAAAATTCACCTGCTGAATCAACCGCCGGTTTATAGATAAAATCAAAAGGCTTCCTTCCCCACATATCAATTGTCCAGCTCCTCCCTAAACTACTAGCCTTAGTTTCTTGAATGGTAAGAGTATCCACCTTTCATCTATGCAACACATCACGAATAGCCCACATTTTTCTCCACCCTCCCTAACCCCCTAATATTCTAGGTACAAATTATCAACTTTGTCATGAGTCATAAACTTAAGTGAGTGCATTCTCCCCTTCCTTCTACTTCTTCCCCTGTCTTCTTTATCATAATTAATTTCCGTCTTTAAGTTTTTCAGCTCCATGTGTTTTTTGCCACCTTTTTGCCTGTTAAAGATGCATTTCGATTTCCTAGGGCTCCAGCTTCTCCTCCTCAATCTCCCAAAAGAAATCTTCAACCCTATCCTCCAGACCTATGAATGCACAACCCAGTCTGTGTTTAACCTCAACCAATTTTTTGACAACCCGTTTCGACTGCATTGAGAATGGAGGTAGCATCAAAAGAGGCTCCACTTCAGTTATTCCATCTTCTTCCTCATACTCCTCCAACTGATTACCCCAGCTCTTACCATCTTCAAGAGAGGCTTCAAATGTATAGTCCCCACATTTGCGATGAGGATTAATTTTCGGCTCCTAGAAGAAATCGTCCTCAAACTCTGGGTTGTTCTAATGCACCACAACCTGGTTCAAATGATCTTCATCCCACTACACCCTGTTGCATCCTTCCCCTAAAGCAATTTTCTCCTGAAGCAACCGAATCGATGTATCTTCCAGAAAATCGCTCTAATTATCATCATCATCATCATCCGATGGAGAATAGGGATCGATTTTAGCTTTCCCTTTACCCTCTGAGCCTTGATTCTTGATTTGGATGCAAGAGGATCCTCATTCTTTAATGAAGACACCAGGAAGGGCAACCTTCTTACTTGCATCACAGTTCACCTGCATATTTGAATCACCATAGCCATTGCCTTTTGTTGTCTTCACCCGCTACTCCTTTCAAATCGACGGTTTAACGCCCTGGCTTTTGAAAGAGCCTTCAACTTCCCAAAACTCCTTTGGGAGTGCATTAACACATCATCCCGATGACCCCCCATTCTTCGCACATCATTAGATTTATAGCTAGAAAGGGGTTTAGCCCTAATACCATTGGATTTGGACCTAGCCATGAAAGAACAATCCCTTATTATTGGGCCATCCATTTTTCCCCTAATCCATGGCCCACGAGACCCAGGACTTTGATTATGGGCTTCAAAGTTATCAAGCAGTCCAACAACATCAGACCTCCCCTTAACCAAACCTCTTGGTTTGGCTCGATGCATACGGTTCAACCTTGTAGAACTCCTCCTGGCCTTACCATTCACTGGTCTAGTTTTTGGGTCCCGCCTTCTGTCCATCTTCCCTCCTCCTCGAGTTACTTTTTTTTGTCCCCCTTCGATTAAAAATTTAAACTACCAAAATACCACCTCCAGCCATGCCCCGATAGAGAATCTTTGGCTTCAGTAGACACGCCGATTACCTCACCCAAGGGAAGCACCTTTAGCATCTCTCTTCTCCAAATAGCCACCCAGTATCCCAACATCCCATCGGCTAACCGAACTGCCACTGGAGCCAACTCCGGCCGACAAACTTTTAAAACCACTCAATCTCTTGATTCCGGATGATTATGGCTCACCTCCTCCAATCCGCCGCATAGATCTCCAATTCTTTCGAAAGTAGATCTTCCCCAAAAGTGTAAAGGTAACCCAAATACCCATATATTACGATCATCCTCTTCCTCCTTACGTCTGGAGCAGCCTGCAACTGGATGCCATTCATCCAAAAGGATCCCTCCACTCCCCCCCCATCTCCTCACACCCTCTCGTAATACCCGACAAGCTTCAACCTTAGAGGGGAAGCAAAAGAGATAAAGGTTATTCGGCATGTGCTGGATCTGCAACTTGCCTAATAATCTCTAGGCCTTCTTCCCCCAAAACCTCAGAGCATTGATGCTCATCTACTAACTCACTACTCTGCCAACAAGGCAGGATTGCATCCTAGCCAATCTTGGTTCCAGGTCCTCCCGGGAGAAAGAAGTCACCATCTAGTTCTTGTCTTCGTTCAACACAGGATTAGAGTTTTCACGCCACCTAAGATTCTGGCAAATCACCTCCTTGAATGACTTATTTCTCCATTTGCTAACCCCATTCTCCACATGGATCAAAGACCCCAACTCCAGAGTTTCCCAAGGGGCTCGTTTCCTGACCTTGGAAAAAATATTTCTAGAATCTTACCTCTTCACCGGAATATCCTATACTTGATAAACTTCCAAAAATCCTCTTTTCCCTTGAGAATAGACTTCCATAGCCTAATGTTAAACCCCTCTCAAACCTCTTTTGGGTCACATCTTGAATAGAGACCATACTTAGCCACCACCATTTTCCTCCATAAACTCTCTCTCTCTCTTTACCAAAACGCCAAAGCCATTTACCAAGCAAAGCCCAATTATGGTTTCCAATCTTCCTAATTTCCAACCCCCCTTCCTTAATTGATGAACAAACCAAATTCCACACCACAAGGTGATACCTTCTAAAATTCTGAATCACTCTAAAGGAAGTTCCTAAAGTACCTCTCAATTTTATACGGCATTGAAACTGGGATTATAGAGAGAGAGAGAGAGAGAGAGAGAGAGAGAGAGTAGTTTGGAATGCTAGCCAGAGAGATCCTTATTAGGGTCAATCTACCACCCTTCGAAATAAGGGAGCTTTCCAAGAATCCAGCCTTTTCATAAGTCTCTCAATCACTAGCTCCTAAAACACTTTGGATTTATATTTTGCATCAAGGGGAAGGCCAAGATAGGATGAATGAAGGAGGAAGGGCTACTGATAAAAAGGATGGTTATCAACAATCAACAAACTTTATACATTGGTGAACAATTATTATCTCAGTTTTTGGCATTTGTTTCAATCTTTGCCAAAATCATAGAAAAATCCTACGAAGTTTGTAATTTCTCAAACAACTGGATTATGGCATAGACCTGTATTTTAAAATGTCAAAGATTTCCAAAATCACAATAGAATATTATGTCACCTCACGTTCACTACTCCTTAAGGTAAAGGGACTGCTCTTCACGTCAATGTATTCCACATCTTCTTGAAAAAGCTCTGCACCCCAGCGCTCCGCTTGCCGCCGCATCCTAGTAAACAAAATGGCAAGCAATGTCATTATAATCTATGACCACTTCAATCCTAAAATGTGGTACACAATTCAGCTAACTGTACAGAAGAAGCTGCAAAACACCAAAGATATGAATGAGATATAGATTAAGTAATTTACCGATCCATCAAATCCGGACCAGTTATCCCTTCAGGAAACCCAGGGAAGTTCTCCACTTCGGTGGTAGTCATCAACTGGCCTCCTGGAACACCACCTACTTGATATCCTTCAAATACTACCGGCTTCAAATTAGCACGAGCTGCATAAATGGCCGCCGTGTACCCAGCAGGACCCGAACCTATTATTACCAAATTCTCAACACCCTTATAGATAACTGCAAGAACCCATTTCATTTTACAAATCCAATATTAAGATAACATCAAAAAGTAAGATAACATCCCATTTGACTAAAAAATTAGTGATAGCAAAGTACTATAAATTAGCCATAGTCTCAAACTAAAACAATTTCAATGGATGAAAACATCTCATTCTAACAGAACTATGAGCATAGCAATACAAAGCATGTTAAGACAACTTCCATGGATAATTCTTCAGTTCTGCAAAGTTAAAAGAAGCATTACTTCAAATACTATTAGTTCATGAATTTGAGAGAGAGAGAGAAGGTGAACCTGAAGAAGTGGGGAGCTCCTCTGAGGATACTGAAGCTCTGACTGGGAGAGACGAAGCGATGGCTCGGTGGGATCGAAGTGGGTCGAGTCGAACGGTGCGTTTCCGAGTAACGAAGCTTATACGGGTAGAAAAAGAGAGGGCTTTAGAGAAGGGAGAAGGGGAAGGAGAAGGAGAAGCCATGGCCGCTCTGTGAGTTACGGTTCCGATTCCTATCCTTTCAGCCATTTGTTTCACACCATACACTCCAACGCTACCAATGTTTGTTTGGGAGCTGGAGGAATTACTTAGTACCACACCCCCACCCCTTTCTCTTTCTCTCTTTACAACACGCCAGCTTCGATAATTACGAGCTATTAAAGAAAATAAATGCTCTGTCTAGGATTTTATATGTCCTACCGCGTCCTACACACAAATGCTTGGTGCATACTGCATAGGGTTAAGATTTAAAAACAGTATAAATCACTTTTACTGCATGCAAGCAGACCTTAGGCATTCATTACGGGGGAACACCAAATCCCCACCAAAAAAAATGCTCTTAGGATTCAGTCTGGATTTGGTAGGACTAAATAAAGTCACCCTAAGGTAGTAGGATTAACATAGGGCCTGACACATCAGTGTCAAAAAAGTGGTTTACACTTTTGGGGAATCCTTTTCACTTTTCAATGCTGATGTGTCAGCCCCTGCATCAGTTCTGCATTAGGGTGACTTCAGTTAGTCCTACCAAATCTCCAAGGCCTGGGATTTGGTGTGCCCTCCTGGGATTTGGTGTGCCCTCCTAATGAATGCCTAATTAACCCATATACACGGGCCAAGGCATCGAAAAGTGAAAATCACTCCCCCAAATAAATGTAAAATACTTTTTCAACTCCATGCGAGGGGACATGGGGCGTTCGTTAAGGGGGCAAACCAAACTCATGTTAAAACAGTAAAAAAAAATGTCAAAATGAACATTTCCATCCTATTTAAACAGAGGCACCAAATTAAAAACCATCATGTGTCAGTTTGTGATAAGATGACACCATAAGACATATAAAATCTTGGACAGAACATTTGTTTATGCTGTTAAAAGAGGAATGACTTAGATGTATTGCTAATGTACTGTCTTTGTAAATCATAAACCGTTTATGCCTCGAGGACTTGGAATGAAGGTTGTGATTGGTTGCAGAATTTAACCCTGAAGGTTATGAATGACTGAGCTGTATTGCTAGATTTGGGGTGGCAATGTTTGACACGACCCATGAACTTGATACAAATGCAGCACAAAATAACTGGTTTAGGGTTGACTGTAAACATATTTTGGGTCAAAGGGGATTGACCCGCTTTGACACAATTAATGAATGGGTTGGGTTCGGATTTATCCATATAATCGTATATCCTTAACTTGACACGACGGGAATATGACCCGCCAACATGAATTACTACATAACCCGCCAATCCAACACGAACCCAACATGAAATAAGCGGGTTATGGTTGATTCTAAATTGTTTTTTTTTTTTTGGTCAAAACGGGTCAACCCGATTTGACACGATTAATAAATGGATCAGGTTAGGGTTCAGCCATATGGTTGTATACCCTTGTCTTGACATGACGGAACCCGATCCGCCAATACAAATTGCCACCCCTATTACTAATGTACTGTATTTGTAAATCATAGACCGTTTATGCCAATGATTTGGAATGAAGGTTGCGTTTGGCTGTGGATTTTAACCCTGAAAGTCGATCAGATCTAGTTTCTGCGTTTATAATGGGTTGGGATTGGGCAGTTTCAATAGAGGGTCCACATTCTCCAATAAGCCGATTCCAGTTAACAGGGTTGGATAATCCAAAAGACAGATATAGAAGTTTTTCTCGGGTCATGCTTGTACTATATAATCCGACCCGCATTTGAGAGGACCCTATTTCCCTCTGTCATTAGGAAGGGAAACTCGGAGTTGTTGAGTGGAGTCATCTCCAGATTGACTGGACAGATCTCCATCAAGCAGTAGACACAATAAAGGGAATTTTGGTAAGTAATGGATGTGTTGGAATCATTTCACATTTCTACGGAGAGATACCACACTACTACCTACCCAACACGTGAAACAATGCTACTTTCTTTTTTGGAGAATGATTGTCTGTGTTGACACAGACCTCTATAGCGTGCCATTGATTGACACATGATGGTTTTCGAATTTGCTGTCTCTTTTTTGAATGCCTGCTTTTTCATGTGAACACTTTTTGGGACGTTTTTAACCCCATACACTTTTAACACATTTCAGCTTATCATTCACCATACACACATTTTCATCACAGAAAATTTTCCTTTGTTTTTTCTTTCTTTTAGGTGATGGTGTTATCCAACACAGATATATTTGTTGAGACGAAATAAATGTTCTGTCCAGGATTAGGTGTTGACACCAAGGGACATCATGTGGAATAAAATGGGTAGGAGGTAGATGAAATTTCAAATTTCCGCTCATTCTATTCCATTTGATGTCGAGGATATTTGCTCCCTTGTTGATATGCCCTTCCTCAAACATCTTTGCATGTAGTGATTAGTATAGGTGTGATATCTCTCATGTTCATTATATCAATTGTATATATGCAGCAGTCAACCACACGCATGTAAATTTTCTACTGAGATAATTTGATTGATCCTGCCTTTATTATGGAAGGATAATACTGCAACCACCTGAACACGGAGCATTGACCTCTCTAATCAAATTTCAGCTGATTCAAACCCTGTTTTTACAATTGCAGCCTCATTTAAGGGTTCAAAATTTTCAGGGCTGAATGTAAACTTAACACACCAATGCAAATCCAGCATGCCACATGAAGGCTAACAAATGGGGCCTCTGTAATTACATAAGGTTAAGAAGGGTGTGATAGTAGATGTGGATTTATCAAGCTGTATTTGTCAGGCATCATGTCGTATGTTTGATTTGTATTGGCATGAGACACCTTTGTTAGCCATCGTGTCACACATTTATTGGTACTGGCATGATATCTCTCATTTCTAGCTCTAATGGAGATCATTTTGGAAGCAAATGTCCTGTGATAAAAATGCCTCTGTAGTGTATATGATGAATTATAAACAGACATGTGCTGTTTTGGGAGGTAAAAGGGTTCAAAAATATGAGAATGTTGTCTGCCTCTCCCATTAAAAGCTTCAAGTACCACAAGATATACTTTTGACCAAGAGAAATGAACATACATTTTATGATAAAGACGATAAATCCTTGATATTGTTTCCATTAAAAGATGAATCAACAAATAATGAGAATGCAAAGAGGATTGTGTCCACTCCCCTTAACTAATGCTAACCTCCGCTCCCCGTCAGGGGGCAGGCACATCAAGGTCGCCCCCCCCCACCCCCCAAAAAAGCAAAAGTGTAAATCACTTTTCGGCGCTGATGTGTCCGGCCCTGATAGGGAGTGGAGGTTAGAGGTTTTTAGGGGAGCGGACACAATCCTCCCTCATGAGAATGTTGTTTGCCACTCCCACCGCACTGGTCCCGTGTTATAAGTGCATCGGTCAAGCAAGCCTCAAGAGGCCCTTAAAAAAAAATGAATGAAAATGTAGGCCCCCATGGCCCATTACATTAGAAACTAAGTATGAGAAGACAAGATAAAACACTACATGTGAAAGTATGATAGTAGTGTAATGATTGTCCATAATCCATACATATGGAGAATGGAAGGGATGCTTTGATTAGGACGAATTGGTGCAATGGAAACAGCCATGATATACCAGTTGGGAGAAGCAGAAAAACCATTCATGGTCAATGAAATAAAGAGTAACTTCGCAAATGAGAAATCAACAACACACACAAGACAAGGATTTCCATGGGTGCTGTCTATTTTTCACTCTAAACAAGAGAAATACAAGTAATAATAGAATAGATTCTTCCTCTTTTTTTTTTGGATCTGATGACTCTAGTATTGCTTCAACAATAGTCACTAAATTGGCATATTCACTGTGTGTGTCGAGTTTCAGCTTGCCATCGTTAAGGAGAGCTTGTAGCCGGTGGTATTTACAATACTTTGCATAACCGACTTCATCAACCTTATCGGGTCTCTTGGGGGTTCTGGAAAGGTGATGTAATGCAGTGCTGATGGAAGAAGATGGGCAAATGAATCCGGTCACAGACTTTACAACCTTCCTTTGTTAGGGTTCCGCAAAACATAAAACAAAAGGGAAAAAAAATAATTCTATTTCATCAAAATCTAACCCTAACTCCTCGTTACATAATGTTTTATAGAGAAAAAAATAAAATAGAGAAAAAATAAAAATAACCAAAATAGACATCAACTTCTAAATAAAATCCGCATAAAATCAAGAGAAAATTGGTGAAAACGACACGAAGCAGCCTTTAACGAGCTCACTTCGCGGAGAACTCCATTCCCCTCAAGGGGCCCACCCCCCAAACCCCCAGTCTAGAAGATTCAACCTGTCAGTCATAAGCTTTGATGCAGGCACCTGTCACGTGCCTCCAAATACTCTAGTGCCCTTGCATCATCATGGCTCCTTATGTTATCACCTAATCGAACATCCTCTCAATTGTTTAATCTAGGAAGAGGAGTATTTCTTCTCCCTCCTATCTTTTATGATGAGTTGTTTGGGGGCTGGCTTGGC
The DNA here is from genome assembly GCA_025762735.1 of Platanus orientalis. Classification (NCBI taxonomy): domain Eukaryota; kingdom Viridiplantae; phylum Streptophyta; class Magnoliopsida; order Proteales; family Platanaceae; genus Platanus; species Platanus orientalis. The sequence goes on from JAOXJP010022137.1 coordinate 15,498, forward strand.
CTCATTCTCCTTTTCTTTCATGGAGGAGAATTTTAAGGACTCATTCACAACTATCTTACTTCAGTTGTGTCAATAATCACTACTTTGAAGATGACATCAAACCACATCAACATAATTGAGCAAATGGTCGTGAAATAAGTCAAAGTCTCACTAGAAAGGGAAAAAAATTAGATTGGTCATACTATATCTCCACCCTATTCAATGTATGTGGACCATATTCCAATTCTTCTTAGATTCTTATAATCGACATTCAGAATGTTCAATGGAACAGACAATCTAAAGCAAAGCTTGACCCATTTTATCTCTAAATGCATAATAGTGGTAAATAATGGTGAATTGTTCTTATGACTATCCATCTAGTCCCTTGAAGAAGAGGCCTTTTTATGCTATTTCAACATTCTCGATACATTTTATGCCCAATTGGGAAACAATGCATAAAGAATTTCTCAACCCAATATTTTGTAATATCTAAAGGATGGTTGGACTATCAAAGCTCACAAAGAAAGCAATGAGAAAATGAGCCTATCATGACATACATTTCAAGGTGGAGATAACTAACACTTTATGTCAACAAAAGTTCTATCAACATGAAATGATCCAGATGTGCCTAAACAATCTATGATATGAGCTCTCAGATCAGTTTCACCCTGCAAACGTTCATTGGGTTTGATAATTTGACATCCAAAGCCCATGACCTTGAAAAAATGTTTCCCGAAAGAAAATGGGAAACGAAGTTAAAAATAGTAATTAAGGGAGAAAATCTCTACAAAATCCACTTTGGCATTGAATGCTTTTCATAAAAAGTAAAATTAAATATTTCCTAAAAAGCTAGAAAATATAAAAAGACATTTCCAATATAGTTAGAAAGCATGAAAGATCATTTTTCATGCAACTAACTCCCATTTCTCATATCTCTTCTAATTCCAAAATAACTAAGTCAAAATTCTTCCAGCAACCCTTAAAAGACTTTCCCAACATACTCTACTAAGGATTGTTGCATGAATTGACTCATTAACCAAATCTGGCCCAAAGGGACAACCACCAACCCGACTTAAACCAACTCGAGCCCATGGCTTAGGCTCTTCTTTTGGTCCAATTGCTCCATGTAAGCTAAGTTGACCTGGCCTACAACACATCCAATTATTGGAGGTACAGTCCTATCCTTGCTCTACTTATACTTATTCAAAGGGTGTAAGGAAAAGACCTACCACTATCTAGATGACCCTTGGTATATTTGATAACCATGCACATATGTAGGGTTGTTTTGGAACTCTGTCCTTACGTATACAATTTTTTATGTAAAGCATGAAGTTAAATTATGTTGGTTGGGAATCAATACAACTCTTTCAAAGGATGCTAATTAGAATTTGGAGTACTAATGAGTTGTGATGCTTCCTAACCATCACAACCTCTTAATAATATTATTTAAATAGATCTTCAATAGTCCATTCTCCAATGGATTCCTATGTTGTAGGTGTGGTCAACCATGACCATCCCATATGTTTCTACGATTGGGCTATTCAAAAAAATGCATGGAAATAATTTTAACATATGTTAAACTTAGGACGTTAGAAAGGAAATTATTATGGGTATCATGTTATTTGATGTCTTAAAAAGTGAAATTAAGATAATAGGAGTTTCGGCCTACATATATGGATCAAGAGAGCTATATATATATATATATATATATATATATATATATATATATATAGAGAGAGAGAGAGAGAGAGAGAGAGAGAGAG
>JAOXJP010022147.1:0-17239 GCA_025762735.1 Platanus orientalis
GTGTATGGTTGTGGACTGTGAGGTTTATTTTTTATTTTTTATTTATATATATATATATATATTCCCAGCCATTTAACCTTTCTTTTGACCTTTAACCCTATAGTTAAAACCCTCTTGTTAATTCCCTGATCCTTTTTTGGATAGATTATCTCAAATACTACCTTATTTGAATCCCTTCCACCTACTTTATAATATTAGATTTTGTGGATAACTTTCGATTACTTTTCATTCCCTAAGTTTTGTTTGGATATTCAATTAATTGATTGGGTTATTTAATAGTTTATTATTTTGTGAACCTTAACTCTTTTCATGCACCTGAATATGGCTCAAGAATTGTCTGAATTAACATGTGGATGTGTAAGTAGGAATTTTGTTTATGTTTTTTCATTACTCTAGTAATTTTTATTCCTAACACCTGGTGCACACACCCACTAGCCTACATGCATGCTGCATCAGGCTTAGGGCATGTTTCTCACCTAATCATTTTACATCCATATCTATTTATTTATATATAGACTAGTGTGTTTGGGAATCACAAATATGTATGAGTGAGAATGAGCACCTTGACTCTGGATACAACATGTATAACAAACCCAAGGGAACAGGATTTATGGCAAAGTTGTATTATTTCATGCATTTTATTGCATGATTATGACCCAGGGTTGCATCATTGCATGCATAGATGTCCTTTATAACCAAAGTGCCGTTTTAGATTCCCCTTAAGGCTTGGGAGAAGCCTCGTATTATTTTGGTATGATATCGTATTATGTGTTGCCCACATAAACTCTCGGATACAGTTTTTTTTTCCAATCCCGTTAAATCTCCTAGGGTGTACTTGGGCAACCCATAGAAATGATCATAGTGGCAAATCTATATGTGGTATTTAATGGACCAAGTAAGCCCATTTTTGCAAACCCATATGAACAGCCCACGTACATTTGAAAGGGCTAATCGGGTTTTACCCCATGGCTCACTTTATGGAGATGATTGTGGGCTATTTGTTTGGATAAATCAATTGACAATTGATGGTCTACAAATGAGCAGCCCTTCCATTTGGGGATTTATGAACATTGACAGTTTACGTCACCAAATAAACATACAATTAGTATCTATTGGCAGCATGTGACCATCAATAGACAACTATTAGCAACATGCAAATTCACCCATAGGCAGCTCTTAATAACATATAGGCATTCCCAAATGCACCCTCTTGAGATATAGACTCAACATGTTATTTGTGATGGGATTCCAAGTCCCAAATTAGATGTACATTATTCCACCATATGATATATATTGACTTGACGCAATAAAATAAGTAACTGTTCTTGGAATGGGGGGTCAGAGTGTGTAAAACCTTCATCAGACATAATCGAACCCCGAACCCATGTGCAATCTCTAGTTTGACAATTTATAGAGGGGCTTTATTAAAAGGTTCCCTCGAGGTGTCCAGTCACACCCCATGACTGGTGACAACTCCATTTCATGCACGTGAGTACAAAATTACACATAGTTTGGCTAGGATTCTATGACACTTCGCACCATCCCTCATATTAGTTGGGATCTTTTAGAGAAATAGGAACCACGTGGCTTTACTACTAATTTGCTTTGGTTATGAGATCGAGAGATTACTACTAGATACACTGAATATACGATGTGCTTACATGTGCCTTCAAAACATACCCCATTCATTATCAGGATACCCCTAAGGCTAAAAAAATCGCAAGGGATGCATGAAAGGGTAATGTCTTTTGATCCTGCTACCATTTTTTTGATAGGTCTCAACACAAAAAATGTTAGTTTTTTTTAATAAAATATATAATTATGATCAACCGAACATTATTGATATAATACCCTGCAATGTCTTAAAAGGGTAAAAATATAATTTTGCATGTGTAAGGGTAAAATTTTCAGTACACATGTTTTATATACACCTTATAGTGGTTTAGGAACCCTTAGACCAAGTTAGACGTGTAGAACCCATGTTTGACCTCGAACCTATAAAGTTCGAAGGTTATCCCGATAGCGTATTTTGGGTGACTTCATGGGCCCATCGACATCAATCCCGAGTGAATTATAGTACAAATTCTATACCATTGAAAAGTTTTTGAAGTCTATTTTCTAATGTCTCAAACGGTTCGTAATTCAGAGTTTTGTAGAAAAAGTAATGTTCATTTTCCCGTAGGTGGTCAATGTAAAATTTTTTTGGGAGAAGCGTGATCAATCATGGATCTCGTGATTGATCACGAAATCATGACTTTGGCTTGATCACTCACAAAACAGTGATTTAAGCCCTCGAGAATTTTCTGGGAGGCCCGTGATCGATCACCAATCTTATGATCGATTGCGAGTGTGATCAATCACTGATTTTGTGATCGATCATGCATGAAAATGCTGAAAAGTTTGAAAATTACTATTTTTTGCCACTTTACGATGTGACTTGCTCCTATTTAACCCCCACACGAATGAGGTATCGTTTGTGATGACTTATAACCACTATGTGACCTCAATTGGGTCTATTATACCTCTTAAAAGAATAGAAAAGAATAAAAAGACAGAGAATTAAGAGATTTGTAAATGATTGAGGAGATATTATTTTCCCATTTGGTAAGTTCAACTAAATCTTGGGAACTTTTGTTAGATTAAGTAATTTTTATCATTGATTATCTTAGTTGCATTCATTTGATGTTATATATACTCTAATATTGTAGAGCAAGGTGATTTGAGGAAGTGAAGTGAAGGTTCCCTTGCTTGATATTTATTGGATTTAGCTTTGGTAGGTAAATTTTGTTTACTATGGGTGATGTGATGTGTTTTCCTTCTTTGATTTTTCAGATTTTGCAATGTTATCCATTGAATCCATTAAGTTTATTGGAAATCTTTTAATTCAACCCATTGAATCATGCTAAATCCATAAATCATAACTTGTTTAGTAAGTATTTTTCTCTCTATGCTTGACATAACCAATTTAATATCTGAAAATTCGGTAGAACTATGCTTTAAATCATTGAATCTTGTTTGTTCTTTAGATCTACACCTATTTTGTGAAAGATTGTTGTTCTTAAACATTGTGTTGATTGTTTTCCTTCATTAAATCCTTTAAATTATATGAAATTTGAATTTTTCCCATGCAAACCTTTGAAAATCTATGTGGAATTATGAATCCTTCAAGATCTACACTACTAACAATTAATTCAAAAGGCAATCTTGCTTTGCCACTTATTCAGAACACTGTAAGTGATATTTAGATGATCTATACGATTAGAAAATCATGTAAACTTTTGAATTTCTATCAATATGTGTCGAACTCATTGATTCTATTGAACTTTATGCTTCCCATGTGATTATATGAACCATGTGAATTATTGAATCCAAATTTCTTCATTTGAATCACTGATTTATGTAGATTCTTAATGAATTATTGTGACTACGATCTTAAGAATAATGAATCATATGCTAACATTGAACCTAAGTGAACTATATGTCTTTAAAATGATTGAATAATGACAATGTTATGCCTATGTCTGTTATACACTTTACATAAATATTTTGATTATTAAAATTGTGTGAACCTTCAAACATATTGATGTGAAACCAATTGGACTCCAAACCTTTGATCAAATTTAGGCTTTGTCATAGGACTAAATGTGACCATTTAATTATATGAATCTTAACACCAGGCTAAATGTGTCATTGACTATTTGGGCATACTCACAAGGCTAAGTGCGATAAAGTACTTAAGATATTCTCTTTGACTCATAGATATTGGCCCTACTTGAAAGTCCGGTTTATGGTCTACACTACCGGTGTCTCCGGCGGGTATGATCTACACTATCGGTGTCTTCGACGGGTGCTAAGGTCTTAATATAAAATGAAATTAATACAAATTACCTCATAAGCATTGTGTATTGTTTGATGCACATGAAAGTGGTTGCTCATTTGTTGAGTTAGTGTGCCAATAGGTTCCATAAAGCTTCTAAGAGTGTCTCTTTGATTCTTGAAGCTTCTTACAAGAGTTTACTTGGGAGTAAACCCTTCACCTTGCTTTCCTCTTATTGTTCTTCAAGTATAGAGTGCTAGAGAAATACTTAAAGGCTCTTTGATCTTCAATCAATGCTCTTTAGCATGAGCCTTTGGCAGTTAGGAGGTGTAAATGCCTTAGTTATCTCTTCTTTTTTGTGTTCAATGTGATTTTGGTGTGTTGGAGAGCTCATTTGAGCTTCTTTCATATTTATAGGGGACGAGCACAGTCGTGCACCCTAGATGTGACATCTATCACAATGGTAAAAAAATCACAAACATTGATCTCTTTTATTTTTTTGAATTTCTACGATATCGGATCAATCCGACTATATCGAATCGATCCGACATCCCCGAATTGATCCGATGTCTCAGTCAAAGACACCTGAGCCTTGTCAGGTCAATTTAGTAAGTAACAGATCAATCCAATAAGTGCAAATTGATCCGACACCCTCCAAATCAACCCGATTCCCTTGTTTTTTTGCAATTATGCCTTAAACCTACTCCCACTCACTTGAGAACCTATGCAGGTGGTAAAAAGACTTTTGATATTTTTTTAGCCTATGTCTATCATATTATATACCTTTACAAACATTTCTTGATCTTTATGAACCTCAGGTCTTAAAGTCTTTAAACCTTGACAATCTTGTGAACGGATCATTCTCGGCTTTAAGTGTTTGGAGCTCATCTTCCTTCTTAGAAACCAACCACTTGATGATTATAGACATGACCATGATATGCAATGTGTTCATGCTATGCCTAATCTACCACTCCATGTATTTTACAAATTATGGAATTGACAATACGCATTAACAATCCCCCTTTGGCAATTCCATGACAAAACTCAATGAGATACATTGATGGAGTACAATAAATATATGCAATGAATTTACAGACTCCATGAGAATGCAAGAGTTATACATTTAAATAAATGATGTGTCTTGAAGTCTTGAACTCTTGAACTCCCCCTTGATTTGTACTTGGGCTTTCAGTTCAAGATCTTTGCTTAGATGTTCGGCCTCATAACCTGAAATCATATTTGACAGACAATACCTATCTCAAGCCAATATAGTATAGTCAAATAGAAATAAACAAAATATGTCCAAGTGCAATATGAATAATATGTCTATGTTGGTTCATTGCATTAAAGAGATTTTAAGATTTAAAATTTCAAATTAGCTCAAAATGCATTGCATTACTCTACTCCCCTCATATGAATGTTCATATAACGTTCTCTCTCCCCTATATTCATGAACTCTCTTATATTTGTCTCCCCCCTTTTGTCATGAAATTGGCACAAGGAATACAATTTTAAACAAGGAAACCAATTGAAAGAGTTATAGAATGAGACATAAGTCAAAAAGTTGTTTTCCATTCATATGTTAAAATTTTAAAGCCTTTGAGGGTTACAAAATGTGACAGATATACAAAATAAAGCACTCATCCTCACAATCACTCGTCACCATCCTCATCCTCATTACTATGTGTCCGTAGGTCGAGCGGGACACTGGGATGGGGAGGGAGCTGGGAGCCACAGTACGGTTCAATTGCTCAACTCGAAACTTAATGCTATTGAGCTTGTCGGCCATCTTCTCTAGATGGCTGATGATGCACCTTGACAACTCCTCAAGACCGTTCATGGCCTTTCTCACAAACGTGGGCACTAGGGGCTCGCCCTGGGGAGCTGGTGGTGGTGAAGGCATAGTTGCAGGTGGGACCTTCGTGTGTACAAAAGGTGGTGGTACTGCAACCTCAGAGGATTTTGTTTCTGACGGAGTAATCTTCCTCTTCTTCGAGTGTGTTCCCTCTAGAAGCATCCACCAGATAGTCGATTGACCTATCTCGGCCCCCTGTTTCAGGGTGGTGGCCTCTTTGAGGAATAAAACCCCACAAACCTCTTAAAGATGTGTGATCATCACACCATAGGGCAACAATCTTGAGGCACTAGAATTTCGTGCCTCAGAGATGATTATGTGGCACATAACGATAGCAATGTTAACCTCCTTATTCGTAAGAAGGGAATAGATGGCATGCACTATCGAGTATGGCATGTCATTGTTGTTTGGTGTCGGAAAGAGGTTATAAGTGAATATCAAATTCAGCAACCTCACCTCTAGCAGACACTTAGTGGTCTGAAGCTTCCCAAACCAAGTTGTGCTCTCACGATCGAAAACTCCATAAATGCAGCCTTGTTAAGATCCCCAAGAGGGAGTGGAACCGCTTTGCCAGTTGGTATAGCAATCCTGAGCAAAGTGGATAGAGTACTAGGGTCTATATCCATCTGAACACCATAGACCTCGGTGTGGAAGACAAGTGTGTTGAGGTCAGAGTCGTGGATGTTTAACCAAAACACCCATACTGCTTCTTCTCGAATCTCTCTCTTGATGGTCATCAAGGATTCCCATCCATCAGACACAAGCTCATATCCTATGAGTGTGTCGAAAATGGTCTTCTCATGGCCATGCCGCTCCACTGCTATTGGCCTCTTCGAGAAATAATGGTTGTAATTGGTGAGGCATGAAGCATCAAGAAATGACCCATAGTTGATCAGTGGTGGCCTTGTAAGCTTTTGAACTGACATCTTTGAAGTAATCGGGGCCTTCCCTTTGTCGGCATTCCTCTTTGGTGGAGCCATTGAAATGGATCGAGTAAATGATTGGAGGGGGAAAAACTAAATGGAAGGTAAATGGGAAGGGTGTGCAAGAGAGTGATGGAAATGAAATGAAAATTTCCCCTTTTAAAGCTAACTGACGGTTCATTTCCCTCTGGAACCGCGATATTCGATCAATCCGGCTATGCTAGATGTATTCGGGCGGATTGATCCAGTGGGATCCAGATCGATTCGGATGTGCTGAAAATGCATAAATTGTTCAATTTCTACAAATTTTGTCCCCTATCTTCACCATCCCTTAACACTCAAATCTCACACATCCCTATAGCACTCCTTAAGTGCACAAACCTTTTGGAATCGAGTGGTTTTGTGAATATATCACAGCCAATTAATTCTTAATTTCAACAAACTCAAGGGCAATCACTCATTCTTTTATTAGATCTCGAATGAAGTGATGCCTAATGTCTATATGTTTAGTGCGAGAGTGTTGAATAGGGTTCTTTGAGTTTTGAATAGCACTCTTGTTGTTTACAATAAATTTTATCACTGATTGCTCGAGACCATAGTCTTTTATCATTTACTTCATCCATAGAAGCTGAGTGCACCCACTTCCTGCCGTAATGTATTCGGCCTCAGCAATAGACAAGGATATCGAGTTTTGCTTCTTGCTGTGCCAATATACTAGGCAATTTCCGACATAAAAGCACCATCCACTTGTGATTTTCCTGTCGCCTACATTTCTGGCCCAATCTGCATCTGAGTAATTGGCTATGACACTATTAATATCAAATGGATACCATAGTCCATAATTTAGAGTCCTATAAATATAATTAATAATTCGTTTTATGGCTTTGAGATGTGACTCATTTGGACCAACTTGGTGTCTAGCACAAACACCAACACTGAAGGAGATGTCTGATCTACTTGTTGTGAGATAGAGTATAGTACCTATCATGCTCCTATACATCTTAGTGTCAACATCGTTACCCTTCACATCTTTGTTTACTTTCTCACTTGTGCTGATGGGAGTGTGAAGAGGTTTGAATTTGGTCACTCCAAACTTAGACACTAAGTCGTTGGAAATTTTGGATTGGTTAACAAATATACCATCCTTGATTTGCTTAATCTGAAGTCCTAGAAAGAACTTCAATTCCCCTTCCATATTCATTTCAAACTTGCTCTTCATGGTGTGACCAAACTCATGTGCCATATCCTTTTGTGTTGCACCAAATATTACGTCGTCAACATAAATTTGTGCAATGAGTATGAAGTCATCGTTCTTCTTTATAAAGTGTGTTTTGTCAACACTCCCCATTGAAAATTGATTTTCAATAAGGAATTTTGTTAGCCTCTCATACCAAGCTCTTGGGGTTTGTTTGAGACCATATAATGTCTTTTTGAGCCTATACACATGCTTAGGCTTATGAAAGTCTACAAACCCTTCCAGTTGCTCCACATATACTTCTTCTTGGATCACACAATTCAAGAAGACACTTTTGACGCCCATTTGAAATACTTTAAATTTCAAACGACAAGCAATGAATAAAAGGGTTATAATTGATTCCAACCTTGCCATGGAGGCAAAGGTTTTTTCGAAATCAATTCCTTCCATTTGAGCATATCCTTTAGCAACTAATATTACTTTGTTGCGTATTATGGTTCCATGCTCATCCATCTTATTTTTGAAGATCCATTTGGTAACAATTATATTTTTGTCATTGGGATTTTCCACAAGATACCAAACATCAATCATTTTGAATTGATTGGGCTCTTCTTGCATGGCCATGATCCAATCTGAATCATTAAGAGCTTCCTTTACTTTTATAGGCTCAATTTGGATGTAAAACAAATGTGAGTCATGTGACTAATAATATTTTCTATTTGTTTCCTTGTTTTAACACCCTCTTTAGGATCTTCAATTATGTCCTTTAATGAGTGACCTTTGACTAGTCTTTTTTCCTTTAGTTGGGTCACCTCATCATCATTTGTTTTCCTCATACTCATATTCAGAATCATGAAAGGGAACATCTTCTAAAAACTTAGGTTCTTCTTGAGGATCCGATAATCCCTATTTTTTCTTGTTTGCTTGAGTCTTAGTTTAGTCATTTATAATGACATTTATAGACTCTTTCATACTAAAAGTCCTCTTATTGAATACTCTATAGGCCTTGCTTCTAGTGGAATCCAATGAAGATTCCTTTATCACTTTTGAAATCAAACTTGCCAAAGTTTTCTCTATTTTTCAAGATATAACAAGTTATTCCAAATATTTTGAAGTACTTTACATTTGGCCTTCTGCGGTTCTATATTTCATATAATTTTTTGAAGTATCCCATCTTAAATGCACCCTATTGCTTATGTAGCAAGCAATGTTTACGGCCTCGACCCAAAATCTCTTGGGAAGATCTTTATTAGAGAGCATGACGGTGGCCACGTCTTGTAAAATCATATTTTTTCTTTTTGCTACCTCATTTTGTTGGGGTATTTTGGATGCAGAGAATTCGTGTTTGATTCCACATTCATTGTAAAAGTTTGCAATTTTACAATTTTTAAACTCTCCTCCATGATCACTACGAATTCTCTTAATGGTGAGTTTTTTGTTTTGTTTTCCGTTTGCAATCTTATGCAAAGGTTCTTGAACTCATCAAATGCTTCAGATTTCTTTTTAAAAAAATGATAGCCATGTGTATCTTGAGAAATCATCTACCATGACCATAAAAATACCTTTTGCCACAAAGGCTCTCGGTTTTAGTTAGTCCTGCTAAATCCATATGTGTTAGCTCTAATAGTCTTGTGGTGCCAATATCTGTCAATTTCTTATGGAAAACTCTAACTTGTTGTTTATGTTGACAGTCACCACAAATTAGGTTTTCTTGTTTGCCTAAGTTGGGTATACCAAGAACTAAGTCTTTCCTACTTAGTTTTGTACTTATCACCAAAATATAATAATTTTAACAAAACTTTTCATTTTTACCATACACTTTTATGCATGTCATTTTTGCCTATTTACATCATATTTTCAAGAATATGTGATACAAAATTGTAATATAAAATTTTCAACTCATTATATTATATATTTAATTTTTAATTGATCATACGGTTTGACCAATGATCTACTGGTTGAACTGGTGACCCAGCTTGTTTGTCGGATCAATGTTCAGTCCGGGTTTAATAACTATGCTTTTAGCATCTTTAATCTCCATTCCACGATCCACCATATTCATTCCTGGTCCCGTCATCTTTAATTGGCCCCGAATTGTGTGAGAACGGTTTTCATGAGAACCATGTAAGAATCAATCAAAAACCGCCACGTTAGGAGCACATGCTTAACTCTAACCAGGGTTTTCAAAATGGGTCCCATCTGACGTCCTTATCCTCGACAAAAAAACCTCAAACTATAAACTTTGACAAAGAGGGGAAACAAAACCCTAAGTCTTGCCAACCCTCTTCTCTTCGTCCTATCTTATAGGTGATCCCCCGTTGAACATTCGCCGTTTGCCATTTGTCGTTCACCGTTCGCCGTTTGCAGGTAAAGATGAAAGAAATGGTGATTGAAACGGTTGTTGAATCGATTGCTTGAAACCCATTGCTGAAGATGAGTCCAAAATTCGATTGCTGTAATCACTGATATAATTCTATCACAACCCATGTCAGGTGGGACCGAAAGAACAACATCTATAAATTACTTTAACGGACATTTAGTAAGCAATTAAATTAATCCAATGTATATGTGTTGGACACAAAAAAAATTTATGCTTCGGTTAGGTGTGGGGATTTGTCCAGCTCCAATGCTTCTACAACTTGGTACAACGAGGCATGTTTCCATCACATTTTTACGGGGTTTTATTATTATAGTGAATTGCTTACATAAGGAACTCCCGTTAAGTGAGTCTGAAGACAAGCCTTAGCTGAGTCACTGTACTTATTGAAAATTAATGCTTGCTGTGTAGGAAAGTTTTGACTAAGCAACTATATAGAAGTTGTGTGATTTTCTTTACTGGTTTAATCTCATAGTAGACTGCCTTGTTGCATGCTTAACATTGCTGGGTTTTTGGCTGTTATGTGACTAACTCTGTTTGGACTTGAATTGAAGCTTTTGTGGTAAATTGGATATACTTCGAGATATTTGAATCTGAGTTTATTGTTTTACCAAAAAATTGTGTATTAAACTACATGTCAGAGAATTGTGATGGATCCCTATAAGTGGAGCTATGTTGAAGTCCTATTAGATGTTGGAAGAGGGGTATATGAATCAATGAATTTGGCCATGAAGACAAATCTGACGAGGTATCCTCAATGATTTGATCCTATTAGAATTTAGAACAAATAGATTGATTCAAGTATAGCAACCAAGACTTTGATCATGAACAGCTGCTATGTCACCGGTGATTGTCGTCACTGATGGGAAACAAACACCTTGACCGCTTGACTGTCACTGGTGAAAAAGGAAAACAATGATAGCCGTTGCTGGTGAAGAAGGAGAACAAGGAGATTGATCATCGTCGCTACCTTCACCGGTGATCGCTGTTCGCTAGTGAAAAATGATAATTGAACGACGAGACAGGATAAATAGGGCTGGCAAAGGGTTAGGGTTTTGTTTTGCAGGTGATTGCCATTCGCTGGGAAAGAAGGACGGGGGACCACCAGTGGGATAGGGCAAAGAGAAGAGGGCCGGCAGGACTTAGGGTTTTTTTCCCCACTTTGTCAAAATTTGTCATCTAAGGTTTTTTTGTCGAGGAGAAAGAAGTCAGGTGGGACCCATTTTGAAAACCACGGTTTGAAAACCCCGGTTAGGGTTAAGCATGTGCTCTTAACGTGGCGGTTTTTTATCAATTCTCACACGGTTCTCGTGAAAACCGTTCTCGAACAATTTGGGGCCTCTTTAATCATCATCTTTAAAATACGATTAAGTTTGGATTTTTGAAATCCATGTGAGACCGGAGATAATTCGAACCCGTCTGCCAACGGAATACATCTGACGGTGGGCGTCGGTTCCACGTAATATCGTAACGCAGCATCTCATCTTCTTTGCTGGCGATCCGCATGCTCTAGGACCGACCAATAGGAGCAAAGCACCACCATCCCATCCCTCTTTCGCGCGTATCTATATAAGCGAGACTCTCCGGTGGTATAAGCTGAAAACCAGATCAAACGCGAAAAGTTTGAGGGCTTTCTAAATCGTATTACAGAGCATCTGGTTTTGATCTACATAGAAAACGCAGAGGCAAATGAGTTCTTCAGCATCGACGAAGGGCGGGAGGGGGAAGCCCAAGGCCTCCAAATCGGTCTCCAGATCTCACAAGGCCGGTCTACAATTCCCCGTCGGAAGGATCGCCAGATTCCTCAAAGCCGGAAAGTATGCCGAGCGTGTCGGTGCCGGTGCGCCGGTCTATCTCTCTGCCGTGCTCGAATACCTTGCGGCCGAGGTTTGTGACGGATTTTGGTTTTGGTCATCGTTGATTCTCAGTGTTTAGTAGCGATCTGATCTATTTTTTGGTGTGTTTATCAGGTGCTTGAGCTTGCTGGAAATGCGGCAAGAGATAACAAAAAGAATCGTATTGTTCCGAGGCATATACAGCTTGCGGTGAGGAACGATGAGGAGTTGAGCAAGCTTCTGGGCACTGTTACGATCGCTAATGGAGGGGTTTTGCCGAACATTCATCAGACTTTGTTGCCGAAGAAGGTCGGGAAAGGGAAAGGCGATGGATCTGCATCGCAAGAGTTTTAGGTTTAGGATTTTTTTTTTTCCGATCTTAGCGAAAGATGTGTCTTGATGGCATCTCTTCTGTACTGGTGTTGAATTTGTAATACCTTTGAATCATAAAAAAAAAATTTATATAATTTTCTCTGTGTTTCTTACTTATACACGCACGGTAATAATTTTGTGATGATCTGGTGTGTCTGGTGGCTTCGATTTCTATCTAGTCGAAATGTTTCATTTTTCATATCAGATTTTACTGTCTAATCGATGGAACCCTAATTTTAATTCCCTTCTTGTTTTCTTCTGTTTTGGAAGATGATTGCAAAGAACACGACAAATACGTATCTGCCCTCATTGTTTCAGAAAACCCTTAAAAAGTGGTGGAATTTTTTACTGGTGGATCCTTTGTAACCATGGCAGTCACTATTAACCAAATTAACGGCTTCGGATTGCTAAAATTTATTTTATTTTCCTAAATATTTTACTTTTTGGTGTATTAATAATAGATTTTACTTATTTTTATTCGTTTGATTATATTTTGTGTGGTTGAGAGTGGCGGAGAACTGAAAGTCACATACTTGGCAGGCCTTTTTATATTTTCGACTCTTAGATGAACACTTGAGAACGGGTTTTGGCCCCTATACGTGATTGACAGGTCTTCCGAGGAAATGAGCCTGGTGGTCAATTACGGTGGCATGACAGGTCACTCTCGATTTAGAGTTCGGATGGTTAGGACTGTAGGTTCTTCTGAACCCGGTATCGTGCGATGGCAAGTTCTGGAACAAGTTGACAAGGAGCTGGCAAAGGGGAACGAGAGGGCAGCATTGTCTCTTGTCAGGGATTTACAGGGGGTGTCTGGTGGTCTCCGTTGTTTTGGTGCAGCGAGGCAGGTATGTTTGGTGCTTCATATTTTTGTTTGCAGAATGTTCGAAGCCATGTAGTATCTCTCTATTTATATATACAAAGCAGTTGCCAGGTGATGTGCAGCATTGAAATTTCTTCTTTGTCTCTTCAGTGTGTCTGGACACTCGATTGGCCTCCCTGGCTCAATTGGATGAACTTTAAACATCAATTGTTTTTGTCTTTTTGGTGTTGGACTTAAGTCCACTTAGTTGTGTATCACATGAATGGAGATGAACGATGTAGCATTGAGTTTCATGATCGTGGGCATAAATTATATTCTCAAATCTGGCATATGTGAATTGAAGTATAGCTGTGGTTGTCATGGAACATTGGGATTCATGGACTCGGTGACAATTGCGTTTGTCTTTAGTTTTTTATTTTTCCTCCCTTTTTATCACCTCTTGCATGAAAGATTCCAAATTGGTGAATTTTCAGGTATCAAAGTTGTCATCATTTTTTTTCCTCTTTGCAAGCTGAATACTGCCATGGTATGCTTAGTAGGGTTGGGTCTTTTTCTCCCCCTTATTCCATTTTTTATTTATTTATCTTGAAGAACAAAATAATTGTTGGCCACTGATAGATGAATGAATGGAGCCATATTGTATTTGATAGGTAGCGCGTGGGCCATTTGCCTAGCCCCTTTTGGGGAATGTACCTCCCATGCATTTCCCTCTTTTTAATACAGTTTTTCCTCTTTATCTATCAAAAAAGAAAAAAAGAAGAAAGAAATTTCAGGATTTTGAGCCTTTTTTTTTCGTAGTTGAAATTAGAACTCTTTCAAGCCCATGGCTATGATTCATGCAGTACGTTTGGCAGACATCCATCCATTTGCTATGCCTGATTGTTAATTTTGTTTGACACCTCTATTTGAATTTGTTTTGCATTGAAGTAAAAAATTGTTGGCATTTATAGTTTAATATTACTATCGTATGAAATATATATTTTTTGTACTGTTTATATGAAATTTTCCATGCAGATACCCCAAAGGCTCTACACCTTGGATGAACTGAAGTTGAACAGCATAGATGCTGTATCTATTCTATCACCTGTGGACACAACACTGGGTTCAATTGAAAGAAATCTTCAACTTGCTGCTGTTTTAGGAGGGGGTTCTGCATGGACTATTTTTGGGTTTACCCAACAACAAATCCTGTTTATATCTTTGGGATTGTTGTTTCTTTGGTCCCTAGATTCAGTAAGTCCCTTTGTATTTATAAATCACTTTTGTGGGTTATCACATTTTCCTAGTATATCTCGACATTTTGTTGATAGTTATTGATGTTGAAACTGGTCCTGTATTGATATCCTTAAATTGGACTTCTGTGATGATTTGTTCATACCCTAAATTTGTTCTTGTAGAGTTTTTTATTTTATTTAATTGAAAATAACCTGGGTGAGTGGGGAGGGGGGTGTTGAAAGTAGGTTCGTTGTTGTGGCCTCTCATAAAGTAAACCAAAGAGTAGGTGCTAGTCGCTATCCTTATCAAATATACATTGTGATGGTCTTAGCTTTTAAGGTGTTTGATACACCAATTTTAGGCTGGGGTTGTGCCTTACTACTACACTGGTCTCGATAATTCTTCCATTTCACTGTCTAAATCTTTTTTCATGGGGATTGTGTTTGATTGTTAGTTAATGTAGTTGGTAAAGTTGTGTATTTCCCTACTCTAGGGTTCTCAATAATGGATGTTGCTACATAATGTTTGCAGTTGGATCTAACTTAGGAACGGTTAGGGAATGGAAAAACTTTCCAAGGGCATAAAATGGTATATGAGAATGTTCCTCTTTAGGTTAACTTTTACATGAAGCAAGATCATGATCATAATTCTCCACTCGATCATTTATAATGTGGTGATTTAATTTTTTTACTTCATTACCGTTTTGTTAATTTTGCATAAATAGTTTCATATCACTATGACATGCTATAAATTCACCCTGATTGTTGAATTGTTAAACTAATGGAGCATTTTATCAATAATTATATTCTTTTAGATATTAATCGAAAAAGTTAGCCAATAAGTCTGTTGACTATTGTTTATCCTTTGCCATCAATGTGAGGTTGTTGAAGCTGTTTCATTTACCGAAAGAGATGAGAAAATTTCATCTGTGAACCTGGAGGAAATCTTTTAGGTGTGTTGTTTTCAAGTTGTTTTTTTTTCTTTCCCTTAAATAGTTTTATAACTTCCAAAATTCATCTCTTTTATTTTTTTATTTTTATGAAGCAATTCTTCTCTGAAAATCCCTATTCTTGATTGTCTTGGGGGACTTGGGATTTGAGAACTCCGACAGAAGATATTCTATTGTGATGAGATGTGCAGGTGCTTTAAATCGCCATGTTTAAAAAAATGGAGTTATCACATCAGCAGGTTTTGAAGAATTTAGGCTCCATGAAACATCTGGAAAATTTCCTATAAGAATGTAAAATTCAAATGGTTCTTGAGAAATGCTAAATTTTCTGTGGTTGACCATGATAAGGCTTCACTTCAACATAAGGTTGTTTATACGTGGAAAAGAAGTAAAAGAGTAAAGAATAAAGCGCCAAAAACTTAATGGAACAGTAGGATTGGTAAAAGACTAACTAGTTTTGCTACTAAACCCTTTTTGGCATTAGGTTTTAATAGGGGACCATTTATTGGAGAATTGCACAATGAAAGTTGTTTTAGGCATGAAAGGGGAAAATGCGTCGGGTCTGGATGGATTTACTATCTCTTTCTTTCAGAAATGTTGGGATATTGTGAAAGGGGTATTTGATCGGAAGAGTTTTATGAACATTTGATTAATACTTTCATTGCACTAATTTCAAAAAAACATAATGTGAAGGAGTTAAAGGATTATGGACTTATCGGTCTTCTTAGTAGTGTCTACAAGATAATATTTAAGACTTTGACTTCTAAACCGAAGTTGGTCATGAATGGTATCATTGCTCGTTGACGAAAGGCAAATCCATGATAATGTCTTAATTGCAAATGAATGTATTGAAGATAGGAGATTATTTGGGAAAAATGGGTTGATTTGCAAACTTGATTTGGAAAAGTCTTGTGATCATGTCATCTGGGATTTTCTTGATTACATATTTCATAGGATGGGTTTTGGGTGCGAAATAGAGAAGCTGGATTTTCTATTGCATTAGAATTGTTAACTTTGAGGTCTTGGTCAATGGTTGTCCTATGAGTTTCTTTAGAAGTTTGAGGGGTTTGAGGCAAGGTGACTGATGTGGACATTGTAAACTGGTTGTTGTATGAGCCAATACATAAGAGATTCAAGTTCAAGATGGAGCCACAAGATGGGTTAGTTTAAGTGTTTTAGGTGGGAGTGATATATTTGTAATAAGGCCAATAGTGTCATGGGTAATTTGGGTTTTTTTAATATAAGGGTATTTTTGTAATAAAACATTGTTACCAAGGGTATTTTAGTATTTTTAGAGTCGACAAATCAAAGTGGGACCCTTTTGGAGTGTTGGAGGAAATTCTCTAGTTGGCAACTTTTGTTTTTACAAAGTCAATGTTTTAGTAGTTTTAGGCTTAGGAAAGTTTTAGGTAACAAGTAGACTAGTTAATTTAGGACTTTCTATTTTAGTTATTTATCTTTTCTTAGTGTTTTGAGCCTATAAAAAAGGCTGTACGTTTTTGTCTTAGTAGACATGGATTATTGAATTAAAATTTGGTTTTGAGCCTGTAAGTAGGCTAGTTAATTTAGGATTTTCTATTTTAGTTATTTCTATTTTCTTACAGCTTGTTTGGCAGCCACCTGTAATGCAATCATTTCATTTGAGTTTTTCAAGGCATTGTAGCCACAATAGGATGGTTTATAATGAACTCATTCAGATTTGCAACCATTTGTGTTTCACGACATAAATCATTTCATTTTACCAAAAAACCTAAGATGACTTCATTTATAATTGTAGTAAACAAATCAGTATACATTTTGAATGAGTTCATTACGAAACTGTCATCTCATGGCTACAAATGCCTTGAGAAACTCAAATGAAATGATTACATTACGGGTGGC
>JAOXJP010022157.1:0-17239 GCA_025762735.1 Platanus orientalis
TGAACTAAAATAACCCACCAATGATTCTAAGGACTCAGTTGGATTGGAAGCAACCTTGAAATTATTATATTGTTCGCAATCTATCAAAGATTATCAATTTTCTTTATGGATTGCGAAGGTAATCTATTTCCTAACTTTTAGCACATGAAGTAAGAAAAGGCCCTGATCTCACTCTTCAATAAATAATTTGTAATACAAAAAAAAAAAAAAAAAGAGAGAAAGAGAAAAATAACAATTGAGTCGCACCAAAGACTTCATAGGAGTCTCACCTAGGGTTGAAAGCATCCCACCTTCAAGATTCTAGAGTTACACTAGAGAACAAAGCAACTGTAGCCTTGAGTTCATCAATAAACATCATTCTTCGATAATAAAATTATGGGTTACAAGTACATATATAGACTTTACACTCCAATCTTTTCAATTCCTACTCTAACTAGACTTCTTAAAAATAAAACTTTTAAATTAACTAAATCCTGTCACTAAGTGATACTCTACCAGTATTTTGGCCATAACTTTTCCAAATCACATCGGATTCTCAAAATCTTAGTTTCGTTGGAAAGGTAACTGAATAATCTTTCAAATGACACCAAAATCATCCCAAATGGGTAAATTTTGACTTTCCAAAATGGGCCTTAAGGAAAAGTGACGTGAACACTTCTTTCACTTACTTCACAATTAAATAAGGAAATAAATTAAAACCCTTAAACTGACTAACAAGAAATTTAACCTAAAAATGACAAAATAAAAAATATATATATACAAAAATTTTAAACCCCAAATTCCCAAAATACCCCTACGTAAACCCATCAGATCTGAATATGGGCTCTTTCTTGTACCGCATCATCTATTCTTAATGGAAACAAACAAAAAGGTCACAATGGAGGACTTTGTTGCAATGGATAATGGAGAAATAGTGTGGCAGCCCTTCTAGCGAAGATCCCTCAACAATTGGGAGTTGGAGTCAATGTTCAAATGTTACATGATAGACAGATTATAACGATGCAAACTGTTCCACAAGAGGAAAGATAATAAATGGGAGCTGGATATAGGTGGTGAGTTTTCTATAAAATCTTGTTACAAGTTCCTTAAAAGATTCCAAGGGACTCCACTGCCTTGGACAGAAATACAAATCAAACCAATACCTTCTAAAGTCCAACTTTGTATGTGGGTAGCCACTGTGGGATACATATCAACAGTGAATAACTTGATTCGAAGAGGTATGCATCCTGAATATGTCTTAATAACATGAGATTTGATGAGAATGGCGACTGCGGCTACAAGAAGGCTTCGAGAAAGAGATTTCTCTACATTGAATTGAAGACATTTGAGCTGATTATGAAGGATGAAATTTAGGTATTGTCGAACAGAGCATGGGACGTCCATGTAGGGTACACTTCCCATTGGCATCTGTGGAGAAAGTCAACGCATCTTGAGAAAGGCCTGTTATTTCAATGATCAAGTTGAACTAAAAGAAACCATTAGATTTCAAGGTGGATCCCTATTCCTATCTCGAGGAGCTAATGACGAGGGCTCCTTTGTTCGATTATGTGAGTGGCAATCGAAGAAGCCCAACCACTTCATCATCATTCCTGCTGGTGAAGATTGCTTCGACTGGGTTAGCTTGGTGGAACTGATCAGACAAATGGTGGAATCCAGCAATGTAAAGGGTTCGTTGCCTTATGAAGGTGTTCCTGCAAGGTTCAATGTCAAACCACCGGAGAGGAAGTAGTTGAACAATGTTATAGTATGTGATGTATGGAGGAATTCTATATTTGGGAAGGCGATAGGATTGGTTGTGTCTCGTAGATTTCAAAGAGAGGATGAGAAAGGTTTTACCATGCTACCGACAAGTCTACCCTCCAATCAAGCATTGTTTGCAACTATGAGTCACATATATCCCAATTAGATTAATTCTCAAAAGGAAGATATCTCTTTGTTGAGCATGAAAGAATGGCTTCATAAGATCACTTCTCAACAGTGTGCAGCTCTCCAGTAAGTTAGTCCAAACACCACTAGCATCAGAAGGTAAAGGTGAATCGACTCCAATGCGCTCCAATAGGTTTCTACCTCTGTTGGAAAACTCAGGCTTGAAGTTGATGCCCAATGACTTGTTAGGGCTGGGGAACTTGAGGGATGGTAAACAGGGGCTTGACCAGACTTCGAAAATGAACTCCAATGGGTTGGGTGAGGTGCATAAAGGAACTGAGGTCTCAGATGTGGGTTTTCATTCGGTGAAGTAGATGGTTCTAAGGAAGAGGATGTTGTGTCTGACAATGATCAAGAGCATCTGGTGGGGATGAAGATCTTATCGAAGCGATGGATTTACTGAACTTTTTTACCCATGTTCAAAACCTAAAGATATTATGAGGACTCTTTAGGGGAGGTGGCATCAAGCTCTGTTCAGGGGACCAAAGTAAACTAACTGAAGAAGACTTCCCAATCCGGTGTTTGCGCGATTGAAGAAGCTAACCACTTGAAAGCCAAGGAGATGGAGGTATGCTGAATTCCACTCCACTCCAATCAATTTGTCCCCCTTGCATCATCTTAGCACTTCAGGTACTCTTTCTCTCTCCCCTATTGCTTCAAATGGTTCTGTATGTTATCCTTTTACATATCTTGTAACTGTATCTGCATCAGCTCATATGAGTACTAGAACTGTGGAATGTCAAAACTATGAGGCTCCAGTAAATGATGTTTTTGAGTCTATTACAGTTAGACCGGATAGAGAATTTCAAAATACCACATTGGTGAAGACGGGTTGATTCCATATTGAGAAAAATGGGGTTAAAAGTGTGTGACAAGAAAGGGAATGAGGTGTTATTGTCAGATTATATGAAAAGGGGCAAAGAACTTCAAAGGGGTAATGTCAAGAAAGCAAGGGAAAAAAAGAGGGAACTTCATAACCTATTGTGAGAAATGAAAGATGATGTTGCATTGGAATGCATTGTAGGGACCAAAAGGTTGGGAATGGGTAAAACTGGTGTTAAAACATGAAGATAATGTCATGGAATATTCAAGGTTGGGAGGAATAAGAAAGCATAAGTCGGTTCATGAATGTATCCAAGAGTGCAAACCAGATGCGATAATATTTCAAGAAACCAAAAAAGAAGTCTTACAAACACAACTATTAAGAAGTCCTATTATACACAATTATACTAATTGGAGCGCAATTCCAACTACGAGAGTGGCAAACGGGTAGTTGGTGGCATGTAACCCGTTAGTGGTTAGCAAGGTGGATGATGTTATGAGGAATTTTTCAATCTCAATCCAATTTGTGGATGCTTCATTGGGATTTGAGTGGCTTCTTACAGGGGTATATGATCCTTGTTCTAGATTTGAAATGATTTGTAGTAAGAGCTCTATAGTATCAAATGGAGATGGTAGGGACCTTGGGTGGTTGGAGGGTGTCATTAGATTTAGCCATGAAAAGAATAGGTTGTGCCATATCATTAGGAGCATGTAATTTGGGGCTTTTGTAAATCACTACTCCTTTGTCCCTTGATCAATGCAAAGTTCACATGAAAAAATGGGCAAGAACACCCTATTCTTTGTTGTTTTGCCATTTGACTAAATTTCTTGTCTCCTCTTGTTGGGAAGATTATTACCTGCACTTTATCCAAGAGGCCCTTCCAAAAATTGCCTCGGATCATTGGCCCATCTTGTTGAATACATCTAAATTTAACTATGGCCCCATTCCTTTTAAATTTGAAAATATGTGGACCCTTCACTTGTCCATTAAAAACTGTGTAAGTGGCAAAATAATTGTGAAGTGGCTGGTTGGAAATGATTTCGGTTGATGAGAAAGCTTCAATATATCAAAAAGAAGCTTATTGTATAGAATAAAGACACTTTTCTAAACTAAACGAGAGGAAAAACAAAATTTGAGATGAGATCCACTTGCTAGATCAAAAAAATAGAAGAAGAGGGTGAGCTCTTGATGGATTTGGCTAACAGGTGAAAAGAACTCCTTGCTGTTATGGAAGTTGTGCTAAGGTGCGAAGAAATCCATTAGAGTTAGAAAGCAAAATGTAAATCGCTGAAGAAAGGTGGGGAATTCCAATTATTTTTCATAAGGTTACAAATGGGGAAAAAAGAAAGAAAGAGTGTCATCTCTCGGATGTGCATTCAAAGAGTGGAGGTGGAGGATTTTGAAAGCATTAAGGAGAAAACAATCAGATTCTTTCCCAAGCTATATTCTGAGGAGGACCGGGACTGACCCATTATTAAAAATTTATTCTCATTCTTTGGATGAGGAGTCAGCAAGATCTCTACAGGCATTTTCACTAAAGACAAAGTCAAAGATGCAATTTTTAGCATGGAAAAAAATAAATCTCCCGGGCTTGATGGATTCTCTATGCTTTTCTATAAAGATTGTTGGAACATTTTACAAGAGGATTTGATGAAAGTGTTCACAAAATTATTTGAAAGAGGAATTATAAATAAGGGGGTCAATATCACATTAACTGTTCTATGCTTTTCTATAAAGATTGTTGGAACATTTTATAAGAGGATTTGATGAAAGTGTTCACAAAATTATTTGAAAGGGGAATTATAAATAAGGGGGTCAACATCACATTAACTGTTTAATGTAGCACAATAGAAATGATACCAAAAAGTGATGTAGAATATCCCAAGAGGCTCAACTAATTGTTAGAGTCTAAGTGCGGAAGCAAGATCTTTCAATAATTGAATTTAGCACTTCAAGTAGCCACAAAATCAAAGAAAACAAATAATAGAATGATAAAATAGAGATTATGAGGAATTAGAATAAGTAAAGAGAATAAATTTGGGGGAAAAAAAAGAGCCCAAAAGGGTTTTTTGTAATTTTGGATAAAAATCCCAAAAAATACAAAAATGCCCCTTTAACGCATTAAAAAATTCCGAAAATTTTAGGTTAGTTTGTGACATGTTTAAGGGTTCTACAATTAAAATTTCATGAAATTCCGATAAAAATCAAAGAATTTTAGAAAAGTAAAGGTTCTTTAATGGAGGTTTTGTTGAAAACCAATATGGAATCTTTTAGAAGAAAAAGAAAATAAGAAAGAACATGGAGAAGAGAAAGAGAGAGAGAAGAAGAGGCTAAGAGAGGAGGAGAAGATAAGAGAGATACCTAGGAGGGTGAGGGAATTCACGTGTGCACCTAAGGTGCTACAACCCGATGGAGAGAGGAGACAGGAGCCATGAGAGTGGTGTCATCCTATGGGGAAGAAGAAAACCCACAGCTACTTGGGAGACCACCCAATATCACACACAATTTTTATTCAATCTTCACTACTAATCATACAAAGAGAGGTAAGAGGCTTTTATAAGCTTAGAAAAAAATTGGACTAAAATACCCTTAGTATTGTACGGCCAGCACTAAAATGATGCAGACATTAGAAGCAATGTAGGGCCCACACATGGGTTTGGTGGGGTCCACACAAGAAGACCATGTGAGAGATATCTTTGGCACATCAAGTGGACTCCATAGTTGTTGTTCGGAGTCTTTTCTTATGAGAGTTTACTGTTTTATCTAAAAGTTCATTAGTTATTAGAGTTAGGACATGATAGGAATTAGAGTTTTTAATTTTGGGCAAAAGGGTCAAAATAAGCATTGGGCTTCTATTTAAGTGTAAAACTCTATTCTTTTATTTTCAATGAATGATTTTGAGACAAGGAGGCTATGACGGTTGTTGCTAACCTACCCATCTAGAGAATGAAGGCTTAAAAGTGAGTTCTAAGCTGGTGCAAACTTGGTGAGAGGCCAAGGAGAAGGATTTTCTGCATAACCAAATCTAGGGGCCTACATCAGAAGTGCTAGACTGAAGCTCTTTGTTTGCTACTGGATGAATAGGAAAGGTACTGCAGTATGAAGATTTGTAAGTCTGAAAACTTATCAGTGTGTTAATGATTACAGCCCCTTAAATCTACTCTTATTATCATGTGTTCTTTCCCATCCTAAAACCCAACAAATCCTAGATGTACTTTGTTGTTCTACCCTTGAACTTAACCTTTTAAACCTTATTACTACTTACTGTTTGCACCCTGTTCTGGACCTATAATCCTTTATTTATAGCTTGTTTAGACCTACAACCAATCACTGTTTCAATCCGAACAGAACCCAATCCTTTCCCATGACAGAACCTATTTAACCTAGTGACTACCTTATGTTTGAAGAATATCCTAAACTAGATTCGCCCCTCTTACTTGCACTCTTAACCTATTGCCCAAGTCCTATTAAACCATCCAAGACACTTGGTGTTTACCCACTGTTTTGAGTCTGAAATCCCCTCCATTTCTCTGTTGGTTTGCCCTGATTTGAGCCCATAATCCATACCTATGAGCTTCCTTGTGTTCTATAAATCCTTGCCTTAAGTCTTAATCCAATTTTCCCTTGCTGTTTACCCATAAACAAAAGTGAAACCGGCTCCAACCAAACCCCATACCTTGGTAAATTCTTTTGGTATCCGACTTGCCTTGCCTTGGTTATTTGATTGGTTTCTTCGGGTTGTGTGCTACATCATAAAATCCTATCAAACTTATAAATAAAAAAATCATGCACATCACTCCTAAAATTCTCCTAAATTGCAACTAACTCCCTCCCATGGCTTTATAGCCTTATTATATGAAATTAACCCTCTAAAACCCATAAAAACTTAAAAAAACTTAAAAAAAACTAAGCTTAATCATGTGGACAACAAGATGTTCACTTAGATTTCTTGGAAAATCTAAGCTTCGGCTTCCATAAGGGATAATTCTATTCAAATAATAGCAAGGTTGCCGCATCACTGTTCTTATTCCTAAGAAGATTTTTCAAAATTTAGACTAAAGCTCAAAGTTTCAGTTTGGGTATGGGTTTCAGCCAGCTCGGAAACGGAAACGGAAACGTATCGAGGCTTCGGTGGATACGTATCGGAAACCATGTAAAAAATACGGAAACGATGGAAACTTTAGGGAAACGTTAGAATTTTTTGATTAAACTTCAGAATAAGCAATAATACACCTTTAGGAACCCTTATATATAGAAAACAATTATCTATGATGGTTGTGGAAACTGATTATCTCATGACATACACTACCGTCTATGAAAAATATGAAAACGCTATGAAAATTTTGAAATTTTGAAATAAGTTTCTACACTTATAAACATAATCTAAATATCATTAACTTCATCTAACATATGTTTGAATTTAACATATTATAGCCCATTCCCATCACTACATTGGAGTTGTATTTGAAGTAATTTTTTTTTTCAAATAACTAATTTTTTAAATTTTTTATTGAAAAAAAATACAACAAAACAAAATAGTACATATAAGAAACATTAATAGATACAATATTTTTCAATTTGTTCTATAACATGTTTACTGTATTATTTTAAAAAGTTAACATTTTTTAGTGTTTATTTAAATTTTAATTATTTAAAAAATAAATATATTTTGTGCCAAATATACTGAAATATATCAAAATGTAGAGCATGAGTAGTAATACTAAATATAAAAAGATCAAACTAATTCATGTTCATTTGGCCTGATTTCTTTATTTTCTAAACATTTTTCCTAATTTTTCAAAATAAAAAAATAAAAAATAAATGTATCAAAAAAATTTCTAACTCCATGGAAGTGTTGATCAGGCAAAGACATTATATATATATAGAGTGTAGTTTAGGATTTACCAAAGTTTTTGTTAAAATTGGGGTTTAATCTTCGATCCTTAGATCCGAATCCAAATCTTTTGTTTTTTATACAAATGTATTTAAATGAAGTCTTTAGATTTCTTAATAGATGCAAGATGTATAAAAAATTGAAGAAAAAATCGGAAATAAAAGGAATCGGTCAATACTGAAACCAATACGTATCCACCAAAACCGATACGTATCCACCGAAACCTTAAAAAATTAAGGGTTTCAATACAAAAAGTACTTGGTATCGTCGATACGACCAATACGTATCCACAATTCCAAGTACTTTTAAAAGTACCTAGCAGTTTCATTTCGGAAACCATGGAAACCGATATGTATTGGCCGAAACCGATACATATCGATTGAAACTTGAAACCATGATTTAGACCCATAAGTCTTGTGAGTAGTCTTTATAAAATTATTGCCAAAGTTTTATCAATGAGACAGTGAAGAGTTCTGGACAAGGTGGTCTCTAATATCCAAAGAGCCTTTGTTAAGAGAATGCAAATCAGGGATGGTATCCTCATGGCCAATGAATGTGTAGATAGTAGAGAAAAATTCAAGAAATCCGATTTGATTTGTAAAAAGCCTATGATAAGGTAGATTAAAATTTTCTTTGGTGGTTCTAGCAAAAAAAAGATTTGGAGTCAAATGAATAAGTTGGATATTGGGGTGCTTGGATTATCCACACTTTTTGTAATGCTTAATGGACATCCAAAGGCATTTTCAGTTCCTCCAAGAGTTTGAGGTAGGGTGATCCCTTATCCCCCTTCTTGTTCTTCCTTTCTTTTAGTGCATTGCTAGTGAAAGCTATATCTGGGTCACCTATTGAAGGGTTTTCTATTGGGAGTGATAGATTTTCTATATCCCATTTATAGTTTGCAGATGATACCATATGTTTCTTGAAAGCAGAAGAGGAGCAAGTGTTATATCTAAAGCATAACTTGTTGATTTTCGAGAACATCTCGGGAATTACAGTGATCTTTCCAAATCAAGCATGGAGGGTATTAAAGTAATTAAAATGAAGATTGCCACTCTTGTGTTGGTATATTTGGTTGCAAAGTAACTTGTGGCCTTTGAAATATTTGGGCCCTCCTTTGGGAGGTTATCCTAAATTTATTTCCATTTGGGTTTTAGTAGTGGAAAGGGTTAAAAAAAAAAATGGTGTATTGGAAAAAGTCATACATATTAATGCAGGGGCATTTTCACACTGAGCTCGAGTGAGACAACCTATGGGAAACGGGGGCAAACTTGAAGTGGGGCAACCCGTGAGAAGCGGGCGACTCGTGTGAGGCGGGATCTATGAGAGGTGGGGCCCATGAATGAGGGTTTGACCGAGGGCTTCGCTTAGCCTAGACCATAAGATAAAAGGATTGATTTGCCTCAATCTATTAGTTCGAGCTTTTAAAACAAGTGGTTAGTTGTCCTGCATTAAAGTGGTATTAGAGTAAGAGGTCTCGTGTTCAAAACTCCTCACCGAGAGTGATTAATGCAGAGGTATTTTCACATCGGACTCGAGTGGTGTAGTCTGTGGGAGACGGGGGCACACTCGGGGTGGGGTGACCCATGAGAGAAGAGCAACCCGTGTGAGGCAGGACCTATGAGAGGTGGGGCCCACGAAAGAGGGTTCGACCGAGGGCCTGACCTAGCTTGGGCTATAAGATAAAGGGATTGATTCGCCTCCTATCAATTTCAGTTTTTAAAGCAAGTGATTAGTTGTACTGCATCACATATCTTTGGGTGGAAGAATAACATTGTTCAAATTGGCAATGTCTAATGTGCCTGTATGCTATATATCATTGTTAGAGATGCCCAATAAAGTTATTCAATTGTTGGAATGATGTCAGAGGGGTTTCCTATGGGCGGGGGAAATGGGTATAAGGATCGCTTAGTGAAATGGTTGAATGTATGCAAGTTGAAAGTTAGGGGAGGATTGAGTGCATGACACATCAAGGAGAAAATTTTGATGTTACTTCGGAAATGGCTTTGGTGGTTCTTTATTAAATGGTGAAGTTAATAACATTCCACAATTCTCAATAAATATGAGTTGGACATAAATGGTTGGGATGTCACATCAAAACCTACCCCATCTATGTCTTTGATGTGGAAAAACATTATCCATCTTTTTCTATTGTTCTCTCCTAATGTTCATTTGTTTTAGGAGATGGTTGGTCCATTAAATTTTGGAAAAATCTTTAGTGGGAGGACCAAAGCCTTTCATCCTCATTTCCTAGATTGTTTCGTATCTCTAAAAATTAAGAAGCTTTGATATCAGCTGTTATTTCAAATTCTTTATCAGGTCTTTCTTGGAATCTAGCTTTTTCTAATGATCTCTTTGAGTGAGAAGTATATATGTTAGCAAACCTTCTTTCTAACCTTAAGGATGTGTTTATACCCAATTCATTTCATGATAAGAGGATTTAGATCCTCGAGTCTTTGGGTCGGGTTTCTTCTAAATCCTTCTTTTTGACACTTGTTCATGACCATGTCTCTCTGATACCCTTTCATGTTAAAAGGATTTGGAAGCCTCCCATACCTCCCAACGTCAAAGATTTTACATGGACAACAACTTTAAAATGCATAAATACTATGGACATACTCCAAAGGCAAAGACCCTTCATTACTTATTTCATATTGGTGCATGCAATGAAAAAGGAATTGTGAATCCACAAAATCGTCTATTTCTCATTGTAGCTTCTCAAAAACTATTTGGAACTTTTTTTTTCCAAATATGCTTTGTATGTGGATGATGCCGAGGACCTATTGGAACTTATATGTCAATGGAATAGTTGGGGTTCGGGCAATCATGGGAGATTGTTTTGGGTTTGCTACATGGAACACTTTGGGGCATTTGGAAGGAGAGGAATTGCATAAATCTTTGAAGGCAAAAGCAAAAAAGCTGCAGTAAAGTTATTGATTCATTTTTAAGGAATGGTACAAACAATTTTTATGAAAGATAGGGTTAGTATCACCTCACTTGATACTCCCATGGTGAAAAGAAATGCAATTCATTGGATGCCCCCTCACAGTGGAACTCTAAAGCTCAATTTTGATGGTACTTCAAAAGGTAATCAGGATCCGACTGGATTTAGATGTGTGATAAGGGATTAATGCAGCAAGGTAATCTCTAGGTTAATGGTGTTCCCTTAGGAATTTGTAATTCCACAAAGGCAGAGGTCGTTGCTCTTCTTATGGGGCTGTGTGAGCTTAAAAGTATGGGGGTACGGGGGTGTATTGTGGAAGGGGATTCAGCGATGGTCCTTGGTTTGGGAATGGGCAAGGGGGATGATCCATGGAAGTTTGCACACTCTATATATGAGATTAGGGGATTGGCGCATTCTTTGGAAACCTCCCTTGTTCATGTACCACAGGATCAAAATGTATTGGCAGATAAGATTGCCAATTGGGGGGTTGGGTTGCTTTCGTTCTTCGTTGGTAGTGACATTCTGGATTGTTGTGTAGCGGTTTTATCCTTCTTATTCTATTTTAGCTTGTATTTTTCTCCTTTCTTCTAATAAAATCCATTGTCAATATATATATATATATATATAGAATTAGAGAATCTATTGTCCACTTCCTGATATCCATTCACATGGGAAATTTGGTACATGGTGATGGGGACATTAGCATGACATAGATTTCACCCCCTAATCTCCCTTCTCTTCTCTTCGGCGTTTTCAACCTTAGGAAAGCTGATTTGGAGACTGGTGTCGGCGGGCACATGCTGCTCTTTGTAGATAAAGCGCAACAATCAGGTGTTTGAAAATTATGTAAAGCCTTCTTTTATAGTTTATAATAGGGTAAAGCTAGGGTTTTTTATTTTTATTTTTGAATTATAGGAATTTATTAAAAAAGCAAAAGAGAGACAACAGAAAGC
Source organism: Platanus orientalis (assembly GCA_025762735.1). NCBI lineage: Eukaryota > Viridiplantae > Streptophyta > Magnoliopsida > Proteales > Platanaceae > Platanus > Platanus orientalis. Next base: position 11,538 of record JAOXJP010022157.1, read on the forward strand.
AAAATGAACACAAGCCCCATCACCGAGGAGGTGATGAAGACAGCACAAGAGAAAAGAAAAAACAAAAGCAACCAACAAGAGCCCAACAAAGCCCAACTAAACAATATTGCTCCAGAAATAATCCCAAATATCCTCATCAAACTCCTTGGAAATGGATAGCCATTCATTCAGCCATCAAACCAACTCAGTAATCAAGCCCTCCGTAGATGAAATCTTACCCTCAAAAATCCTTTTGTGCTTCTCCTTCCAAATACCCCAACAAATGACCCCGTGCAGCAAGGACCACATGAGCTTGGGAGCATCAACCAGATCCACCATCCACCAACCTGAAAGCAGATCATTAAGGGAAAAGGGCAAGGGCCACAAGACATTAAGATGAAGGAAAAAGTGCCAAACCTGAGAAGCAACAGGAGAAGCTGGCTTTGTTTTGAGTCATTAGATGTAAAGAGTGTGATGGTATGGGCAATAGGGGTTTCAGAAGACAGTGGAACACTGTCCGAGGGATCTAGGAAAATTATTGGCTGGTTTTCCTTATTTCTTTCTTTATGTTTCCTCTTGCTTAGAGGATTTCTTATCCCTTGCTTGTACTAATGTTTTTCCCTTCTTTCTTAATATTTAAGTTTTACCCAGTGTTGGTCCCATAATTACGGGGTGCTAGGAGGGTTGGACCGGAGACAAACCTAACTTTTGGCTTTTTTGCACAAAGTGGCTGCTCACAAGACTCGAACTGCGTTTTCACACTGGCAGCCCGAGTGACTACCATTGCACCAAAGCAATGATCTCTTATCAAAAAAAAAAAAAAAAAAGGTAAACACACTAGAAGGACAAGGCACTTCCAAAGGGTGTGACTCAAAGTGAAAAAAAAAGATTTGAGCATTACACCGAAGAAATGGCCCAAAATAAAATGTAATGGAAGAACAAACCTCAACTATTTAAAATGAGGCATTATTGAGCCGAGTTGAGTTGTCAAGTGTTGGATGGTTTTTATTTGGTTGTGACAGTATAAATATAACATCCAAAAAATGCAGAAATGCAAGCATATTAATGACAGAATACCAAAATGACTGGGGTTACAAGACGTCAAGTGAAAGTGACTCTAGTGTAGCAGCAGAGCACTTCTTCCATAATCCAGAACACATTTATAGCATTATCCAATTTTATTTATAAGTTTACAGAATTATCCAGGTAATGACCCTTTTATATGTATGCTAAAATTTTGTTGAAGAAAAAAGAAAGAAACAGACAGGTGAGGCACCCCAAAGACAAGAACAATACCTAATAACAAACCCTATCTTACCCCTCAACACTGCTTACTTACAAAATATCCCCCATAACAAAACACCAAAACTCCCACCCAACCACTAAAAGGAGCCAATATCAAATAAACACATAAAAACCAAAAAAGCCAAGGCATCCCAAAAAAATTCACCAGCCACTCTGCTACAATATGGGGGAATCTCTAAAAGCATTTCTCCACCCTTTCTTTATATCTACAAATGAAATATCCCCAAACTCTTTAGACTTAACAACCCAAAAACAAAAATGATCTTTAGCTCTTTTATATACCATACATGCTAGTTCTTTATAATTTTCAAAAGTTCTTTGGTTCATTTCCATCCAAATGGACCATGGAACAAAATGAAGCACCAAAGCCCAAATCAATCTCATTTTCTTTGACACTTCCCCACATACCATCCAAGAACAAGCTCCAAGAAACTCTTTGTAAAGACCCATGAAGAAAGGACATCGGATGAAGATGTGATGAGGTCGATCGATTCCTCATCTTTATAGCATAGCGAGCATCCGTTTGTGAGGATCATACCCCTTTTTCGGAGATTGTTGGTGGTGGGCAGCCGATCTCTACAAGCTTGCCACAGAAAGAAAAGAACCTTGTGAAGGAGCCTTGATAGCCCAAACACTTTCCACAAACAAGAGGATTCCCTCTGATTCCCAAACAACTCCCCACAAGATTTTACTAAGAAAACCCCATTCTTTCTAACGGTCAATTTACAAGAATCAATCTTATCCCTTCTTGGAGTTGAAGTATTCACTATCCCATAAAGGTGGGTTAATTGCTCAACCTCCCAATCATTCAAATTTCGCCAAAGGATGAGATTCCAATTTCCTAACTCTTCATGCCACTCCCAATAATCAGCCACCCGAGCATCTTAACTCCTAGCAAGGGAGAAAATAAGAAGGGCTTCAATCAGGAGGGGAAGGTTAGAGCACCACTTGTCCTTCTAGAAACAAGTGTTCAAACTTCAAACCATTCCCAACATCAACCCAGATAGCTTTTCTCTACTCTTCCACCTGGTCCATTATCATTAATGATTGCATAAACAGAACAACCATCTTATAAAAAATGAAATAAATATATAAACACCAGCCGCAAAATGCAGAAACGCAAGCATACATTCATGACCCAAAATAAAAAGTCACTCAGATCAAAAGCTATCAAGTCAAAAATATGACTCCGCAATACTGCAGTAGCACAGAACAGTTCAACCACTTTCCGGGTAAACAAGAATATTTTGTTTTTACTTTCTATTTTTTAATGCGTAAGTTAAACGAATGGACTAAACAAGGGTGAGTGATAGAGATTAGAACTGTAACCACATTACAAATAGAGAAAAAAGCATCCCGTTTAGCCAAATTCAGGAAAAACAAAATGCACAATAGAAATACATTTAAACTAACCAGTCGAGGACGTCGTGTAGATTCCTCGTCTGAAAAGGAAAACCAGAGGCGCAAGAACTGAAAAGAAGAGCAGAATTCCGATCGGCACACAAGGCACACCGGTTCTACTCCTTTGAAATCCCGCACCAAATGATCCCCGTTTCAAAGCCATGCTCAGATCAAAACATAAAAACCTGAAAGAAATCAAATCGAAAACAGAGCAAAATCATAAATCGGTAACTGACATTGGATTGATAATTGAAAAAAAAAAATGTAGGATGAGTGAATTGCAGTACAGATCTCTTACTAATCCAGCCCCAGTTGCCTGGAATCATTAATTGACATATCAAGGAAACGGAATGTGAGAAGAAAATGATGGATCGGACGCAGAAACACAATCAATTTTCAGTAGTGATAACGAAGGAATTGCGAAGGAAACGAAGCAACGGATGAGACTTGACGAGAGAGAAAGAGATGGGTTGAAAGTAACAAGTTTAAAATGGAAAAAAATTGAAAGAACACGAATGAGTGAAAATAACAGGAGATCTCAAATAATAGTGTAGGGGGGAATAGGGGTTCGATCGGCAAACGCGATTCGATGCCCTAGGTTTAGGTGAGAGGACGGGCAAATCTCCCTTTCGCTCTCTCTTTAATGGCCCGTTGCGGATTGTCTGTAGCGGTAGCCGTAGGGGAAACCCGTAGCTATCACCGGAGGCTGACAGGTGATGCCTACAATTGTAAAAGTGTCACGATAAGCACTTAAATGGGAGCTTCCAATAGCACCCCCAAATTTTCTCTTCACACCCTCTTCCCACCTAAAATGTTCCACTTGTGTTCTCACCACACCCCTATTCACCCCCTCCCCTTCTTCCTCTCCAGTGGCAGCAGTGGCCTCCCTTTTTTGACACCCTCTCTTCTCCACATCCCAACCCCTTCATTTTTCTTTTTTAAACCTATGAGGTAGGTCCGAGCAAAGGGGCATCTGTTTGGCCCTTGCGTGATTGAACATCTTGTTCGAAACTTGTAACCTTTATTCAGATGTACAGAGTTGAACAGAAAGCCTTTGTTTAGACGGGTGTTCCAAAAATATGACAAAAACAAAAAAAACGTCATTTTTGTTACCATTGGGATAACGTCACCATCACTATTGCCGCCATGACTAGAATGATGTGATTCTTGTTGGAAGGGGTGAGGTGTAGAGAAAAGGGTTATGAGGATAACTTCAAATATAGGTATATGTTGGAATTTTGAAAAAATTTAAAACAGGGGGAGGGGATGGAGAAATTTTTGGGATGCTATTAAAAGCTCTCCATTTAAATTATAGATGTGATCAGCTGCAGCTTTTAAGTAGCATGGCAAAAAAACATTGGTATTTTATCTTTTAACATGGGTTATTTTGTCTTTTAACACGGGGTTTCGTCCTTCTTGTTCTTTTTAGTTGTGTTAAAAGCTGCAGCAAGTATATTTTGACTCTTTTACCCTGTAAATGCCACATTTCAGCTGGTGCTTCTGCTACATAGGATCGATTACGTCCCCTAGCCTCTACCGTGGCCAAGTATGGATATGCTGAAATTAGTTTTTCAACAAAAATATTGAAATACCAATATCAAAATACACATAAATACATAATCCTTTTGATAAACCCTCTCAATCATCCTCACTACCCACTAAACAGTTAGGATTGGTTTTTCAACATTTTTGGTGACAAAGATTGCATGGGGCAACACCCCTGTTAGGAGGCAAATGGTACGCCCCAAACAAAAACATTATTTCAGTTTCTCAAATTCCAAGTAAGGGAGCAAATGTAGTGTCTACGATTTTGTAAGTTCTACCGTGTTTGGATACCAGGACCGGCACAAGGTGGTTTTTTGAATTTGGTGCTTTTAATTTTAGAACAGTTATTCATTAGAACACTTTTTTTTACTATTTTAATCCTAAACATCCCATTTTTATGGAAACCTATATTTTCACGTGAAAACTGAAAATTTATAGTTTTAACCCTAAGCACTGAGCCTATGTGTTTAAAACACAGTAGGCCGTACAAAATCCTGAACGCTATATTTGTTTCCTCCAAGTAATTAGAAATGTATGGAAATAAATTAGGTGAAAATAAATTTCATGAGACCGTGAAAACGGCACCAAGGTGCAGACACATTAGCAGACACATTAGCGCCAAAAAGTGATAAGCACCCCCAAAAAAGTGTAAATCACTTTTAGGTGTTGATGCCCCACACTGGCAACGATTTTACAGTTCTCATGAAATTCATTCTCACATAAGTTCTTTAGCTCTCTCTTAAAGTTTTGACGAACACGGACGGTTGTTTTCCATTATCTGGACTGTTCTAAGTGCCAATGCCTCACAATGTGGAGATGAACTCTTCTACGGTGTTATCACATCTGTGGCTGTGATTTTACGCTCAAAATATTTAAATATCAAATTTCGGTCAAATCACGTACACTTTGGTAGATGTGATCTGACCATTTGGTCTCTAGAGAGATTTAGAGCTTTTTTTTCTTTAGAGCTTTTTTTTTTCTCTTTTGTTAGAAGAAAGTTGTAGAAAGTAAACCATTTTCTTTGTGCAAAATGTGGGTGTGCCTATGGCATGATCTTCTCAAAAGATGGTAATGGCTGAATCCCTCTAACAACATTTCAATGTCATGTGATGTTGCATCCTTTCTTGTTGATTTGACAGGGTGCGGAGAGGAGCATTAGACAAGAGGAGTGGATACAATCACTCTCTGTTATGCAAGTCCCACTTTATGAAGCAATCATTTGTGGGTCCATTTTATGAGGCTTATAAAATCAAAACCAAGCAAGAATTTTTGGAAATTGGATTAGCCTGGTGGTCAAGCCTGGTTAAATGTAACAAACATCTATCTAGGGGTGGGCATGGGCTGGGCCGGGTCGGCCCGGGTGGGCATGGGTTGGGCCGACCAAAAAAAGCCCGGCCTCAGTTAGGCCCGTGCAAGGGCCCAATGCCCGCACTTTTATTGAGGGCCGAGCTTGGGCTTACCTCAGCCGGCCC
>JAOXJP010022168.1:0-17238 GCA_025762735.1 Platanus orientalis
GGATTAGTGAGTTCTCATGTGGAATTCTCTACTCTCTTGATTTTTCTATACTTTCCTCCATTTTTGGTTGCCATTTTGGAAGAGATTACAGATTTTCATTATTTCTTGCTAGAGATTTTATGAATTTGGTGTTTCTACACATTCTATAGAATGATTCATTTCATTATGCCTTGGTAGAACCCTTTGATTACTTAAAATTTGGATTATATAAGTGTATTGCTAGATTTATTCCATTTTGAGCATGCGTTTGCTAAGATTTACTCATTCTCTTTAATTGTTGCCATGAATTCATTGAAAATTTTAAGTTTCTCTTTATGATTGAATATAAGAAGACTAGATTCTTGTAAAATTAAAATTGAAAAAATGATTTATATCCTATATGCTTGATATTGCCTTGATTTCCCCATCTTGAGATTTTTATTTACATCATTATTGCTAATTAGCAGTCTTTTCTCAATTGATTAACCTCGTGCCTTGTTTCTTGTATTATTATATAAGTTAGTTGGTCATTGATGCTATTACTATGCTATCCACTTAATTTTGTCCACTTAAACATAATCCGATGAGTTCCATGTTAGCATCATTTCATTTACATATCTTGTTTAGAACTTTCATATTATGGTTGGTTTTGGAAAGTTATGAGAGGAATTCTCGAGGATTTGGTTTTGGTGTGAGTATGAGTTATTACTTTCAGAATTGTTCTAGGTATGGATTTTATATGGTCTCACTTAAGAATTTCTACTACATGGACATCTCTTGCATTGTATCCATATGCAGTTACATATTACTATATATATGCATGGATTTTAAAGTACTATTTTGCATTTGAGGATTTTATTTTAGACCCAATCACCGGGTGGCATTAATAGGTAAAGACGACACTAGTTTCCCACCAGCGCTTGATGTCCTGGGGGATTTTTGCAAACTAACCCTTGACACCCTAGGGGATTTTTGTGGGCTATACTGGTCTGATGACCCATTTCAGGTACCCAATCACTGAGTCACATTAATAAGTGAAGATGATGTCCACCATGCTTGATGCCCTGAGGGATTTTTGTAGGCTACATTGGTCTTATGACCCCTTTTTGGACTTAGTCATCGGGTAACATTAATAGGTGAAGATGACACCAGTTGCATACATTTATATTCAAGATTTCAGTTTTGTCAAGGACCCTACATGCGTCACATGAGATTTCAGTTTTTATAAAAGATTTACATGAGTTATATGATTTCAGTTTTGTTAGAGGCCCTATGTGGGTTAATTTGTTAGATTTGTTACGAGGTGTTTTGTTGAGATTTAGCTCAGAAACCCTACATGGGTTGAGTTGTTTTGATCCGAGGTGTCTTTTATTGGAAACCCTTCATGGGTTATATGAGTTTTAGAGCTGAATTATGCTTCCATGAGCATGCATCTGTTTTGATACCTATTAGTTTAAGCAGTTTATTTGAGAGGTGCTAAGGCCTATTTATTTATGAGTATTTTTTAAGTAGACATTTATATTACATGTTGCACCCTTCTTATGAGACATACCTTATTGATTTCAATTATAAATTCTTTTTTATTTGGCTAATTATCTCTGTACCTTTATTAGATTCTAATTATTATTGTAGCTAGTTCGACTCTTATATATTCATCTGTTTTGATTTTGTTTCATCCCGTACTTGTGACATTCGATTTATACTGTGGGACAATATGTGTGTTCTTTCATGGGCTTTATATCTTACCCATGTTTTTAACCCTCATTTCAGAGAGGGAGGATTGGATGTGCTCCTCCTAACTAACACTCCTCTCCGCCCCTTGTCAGGGGGCGGGCACATCAGCACCAATAAGTGACATGCGCCCACCCACCCCCAAAAAAAAGTGTAAATCACTTGTCGGCGCTGATGTGCTCGCCCCTGATAAGGGACGGAGAGGGGCATTAGTTAAGAGGAGCGGATACAATCCTCCCTCCATTTCAGATGGTGCCCTATAGCACGGGATCTTTGGTAGGTTTAGTTATGAGAGATGGTTCGTGGGATGAGAATACCATTTTATCTACAGTCTTTCTGTTCATTTTATTTCTAGCACACTTTGTAGAAACCCAAAAGTGTGCACGAATGTCAATATGAAATGACACTCACCACACTCTATATGGCAAATGTAAATTCACAATCTCATTCACCCACAATTAGAGGATTTCAAGTATTCATTATTGCCCCAAAAGTGTGCGGGAATGAACTGTTCACACTCGCACACTATAGAAACCGTAAACTAAAATTTGGGTTTATCTCTTCCTTGGGTGGTTATTTTGGATAGCCACGACCCTTGTAAGTCCCTTAACTACCTAAAAGATGGAAGAGGGAGGATTCTCGCATAGAATAATCACCTAAATCCTTGAGATAAGATTTGAAGAATCCCACCTCAACAGAAAAGATATAAAAGAGATAGAGTTCTTTTCAAACGACGACTCTTCTCTAAACTCATTTTCTGGTGCTTATAAATACCATTATGCACGCACAAGATGAGAGAGACAGAGAGAGAGAGAGAGAAAAATAAAGGACGATTAGTGAGAAGGAAAGAGTTTAGAAATTGAAGATTCATCACAAAGGCAAGCTATATCTATTCATTGAATGTTTGTGAGTTACCTCTCTTCCAAAAGAGAAGGCACGACCATTACACCTCTGCGATCTCCTTAAGGAAGACACCATAGGAAGCTCAATGATGATCTGGATTTTGGATAGGTAAACCTACCAATGTATAAGCAAATACAATTTTATATATAATCTCTTCTTCTGCTCTTCTATATTTCTACAACTCTGTTTCATAATACAAGCCGAACTTGGAATTAAAGTAGAGGTTGGCTATATTAAATGGCTGTAATTAACAAGTCTCCCAAACTTAGAGTTTTAGTTCCCCACATATAAAATAATAAACTAGCCTCTAAAAACAGCTATGTAATTTATCCAACGAATTTCGCCTCATATCATAAGGCTCGAAATTTGGTGTTACAAATTTTTGGCATGCCCAGTGGGACTAAACTTTACTATCATCTCTCTTTAAGTTCAATTGTATTAATAAGTATTTCCTATCTTCATAGGCGCTTTAATGGAGTTGCAGCTGTGGAACTATCTGTCGGTTCACCACAAGCCCAAACAAAAACATGGGTTGAGGTTTTGATCTCCCCACCACCATCCACCCGATTGGTAGAGGCTTCGGTCTCCCAAAACTTACCTGCGGTTGAGGCTATGGTCTCCTAATAGAAGGTTGAGGCTTTAGTCTCCCTTACTTCATTAGGGGTGAGGCCTTGGCCTCCCCTCGGATAGTGGCAACACTGCCTATGTCAGTTAAAGATGGTAATTTTAATGCTAAATCAGGAGGATATGCTCCTCGAAGAACTTTTTATAAGTTAAAGAAACAATGGATACCAAAAAATGAACTTAATGTTCACTCTAGAGCCATTGAAATCTATGGAAAAGGATAGAACAATGTCTCGGGCAAGGGCCCAAAATTTCATTCGCCACAGACAAAATGCGCGAATGAAGAAGAATATTCACATTCACCAGAGCCTTTACGAGCGAATGAGACGAAAAATTCTGATTCGCTGAGAAACAGTCACAGACAACATTCAGCAAGGAAAAGGGGAAATGCTAAGACTTTCAAGTCAGAAACTATTCTCAGTTGCCAAGAGGGCATCCCAACCAGTGATCCTATTTTACTCGCAGGACCTCTTATGCAAGCACCCCTGGTGAATGAGAATGAAATTTCTCACTCGTGCACAAATGTGCACTCCCAGAAATGAAGACATTCTCGTAATGTTATTGTGGCGAATGAACATAAGGTCCTCACATTCATGCACGATCATTCGTGTACATTTGCGGGCATAAACCAGAGTTTCCATCCGTTACTAAGGAAAAAGGATTTGACCATAGTGCATATTACTCTCATTGGAGTTCCACAATGCTCAAAGACCAGATAGAACAACAAGTTATCAATTATGTTGGGACATTTAGGCCATCTGATCATAAAGAAAACTTGCACAATAAGGAAAAGAAGAGGGCAAACCATTTCCATTGGCAAAATAATGAAGGAAGGGTAGAATTCAAAAATTCAATGCTACTGACTCAATTCGAAGGAAGTAAACCACCAAAAAGAAGAAGGGTTTCACCTTTTGAACAAAAATGGAAGAGGAACGCTGCTTAGAAACAAAAGGCCAATGCACTGGAGTTCTTTCACATATAGCCAGAAATGGGAGACATGTGCATTAATGCAATGCCATCATGGGCACATCCACGAGGGGGCGGCCCTTCCTTGCCCTCTCACATTAAGGGCAACTCAAGCTATACACCTTATGTTGGTAAGGGTAAGATAGCCGGACCTACTCACAACTCCCAAGCAGTGGTAATGTTCGTAGGAGCAAAGAAAGATGTCCCTACCGACACCCCTAGTTCTTCTGGGTCATGACCACGAACCTTTAACTATGTTGGTATGATGACCAGAAGCCAACTGGCAATAAGCGCTAAAACACCCAGAACACCCCCAAGAGGACTGCTGACTACTAGGAGGAATCCTGTAGCCTCTCCTGTTATATTCCATCATGAAGATAGTCCTTACACTACACACAGGACTACCGCGATAGTCAACATTACCTCTACCTCGCAAGGACCCGAGGTGACAATAGCAGGGTTAAGAGGAAGTCAAGATTTGCCTATCGACCATACGATAAACGTGGATAACATAGATGTCAGGGAGTACCATTTTGACTCCAAAGGGGAACACACTACAACCGCAACATGGTGAGCCCAGGTAGAAAATCGAGACTGCCATTTGGCCACTCAAGATGTCACCATAGCAGAGTTAAAGGCTATGATAGAACAACTCACACTCGAAAGACAGCACAATCCTGCCAAATCATAATCATATCGCAACAGAATCAGTGAGGCCAGCTGTCCCTAGCTAAATGCAAGGAGGGTACACTTATTACACACCAGAGTATGCCTTTGCCACTTTGCCTGGAGCTGCCCCAGCTATAAGTGTTGCGCCCAACATACCCCCTCCACAAAGGCCGCCTATACAGGGGCTCCCACAAGGTCTACATCCATAAGGACCTCACCAGGCTCCTCATCATCAATAAGAGCCACCTTTGTATGGATTGAAACCTCCCCAGACATATGGTTACAATGGCTACAACATATATGCGTAGCCTCCCTTTATGCCACAGGGACCATACGTGCATTTGACTGCGCCAATGAGGGATCCTAACTACATGCGAGCAATGATGACTGAAACGCTCAATGAATATAAGGAGTAGGAAACTATAAGCACATACACAACTGGAAAGCCATACCCCCTGCATGTGGACACAACACCCTCTCCACCGAAGTTTGTTTAGCCCTACTTCAATACATTTAATGGAACAATATGTCCGAAGCAACCCATTGGTCACTTCGAATTACGGTGTAGCACTATTGCTCACCAAGGTGACTTATTGCTAAAATTGTATGTTTAATCTCTGGATGGTGCTACCTTCACATGGTATTCAAATTTGAAGCCCAACTCTATTCCAGACTGGGATTCAATGAAACGAGCATTCGTACGACATTTTCATGGCACATATAGGCATGTGAAGCTGTATGAATTGACTAAGGAAAAACAACGGAACAATGAGTCAATTGTAGACTTCATCAATAGATGGAAAAATATGTCTTATGCTTATTAGAATGCACCTCCAAGTAAATGCTCCTTGAGATGTGTCTACAGAATATAGCCTGTAATCTTTCCCTCCATCTTACAGCCTAAAAGTATTCCGGGTTTGATGATTTGATATCTAAAGCATCCACCTTAGAAAAAAGGCTGCTAGACCACAAACGTGAGAAGTGAGGAAAAATGGTGGTTAACAAGATGGAATTAACTACGGTTGGCACTAAAAAGACACCCACTAAGTTCAAAGTTAGACATACCACAGAGAAAACTAAGCCAATAGAGTAAGAAGCTCCTCCCAGAAGGCCAAACATGAAAGAACGGTAGGAGAAAGCCTATACAATCCATCCTGATGATTTGGAGAGTCTCTTCAAGCAAACAATTGAATCTCAGGATATCATACTTCTTGAGTCAAAAAGATCGACAGAAGCTGATAAAGTCAATGACCCAAAGTATTACAAATATCACTACATTATGGGCCTACATTACAAGATTACTTGTGTTTAAGGACAAACTTCAAGAATTAATTGACAAGAACACCGTGGAATTAGACATAAATATGAGAGCTATAACCACCAATGTCGTCTTCGTCGATGAAGATATGGTCGACTTTGTTGACATCCAAGATGGTGGGGACGACAGTGATAATCAGGGCATTCGGGTGACATCCAAGCACAAAATAACACAGAAAAGAAGACTTCAAGCTGTACCACAGAAAAAAGGAGAAGGTTCCTAGAATTACGGACTCCATACCATTGCTCCTGGGGAACAGCTTGTTAAAATGATCTCTTCAAGTGTCGGTTACATTAGAAGAGTTTATGCCTGAGGATCCACTCCAATCCCCAATAGCCTCTTGCAATATGATCTCGATTGTACGTGATGGTAACCCTCACTCACACAGAGAACCACATCGGCCACCAACGACATAGGGATCAACAATAGTGATTGATTGGCTGCAGAATACCATAACATATCAAGATCACTCTAAGGAGGTAACTGTCCCAATGGTAGTCTATAGATATAATGCCGGGGGTATCTCCATTACATTAACAGGTTCCATACATGACCCTCCATCGCGGTCTACTAGAATTATTAATTTTCCCATGACACCTTGGAAGCGCACATACTTCTGGAATGTGTTAGCCAAATTCAGGTGATGAGCTTTCCCTTGTCATCGAGCTGTATATTTTGAGGCGTTCCTGCCCAGCTTTAAGGTCCCATTGTTTGCCACCTTCTCAAACAAAAGCTATTAATGCCTGTGGCATCATTTGTTTAAGTTCATGATATCATGTAGAGAGGTAATGCACAATGACAACTTGTTATTGCGACTGTTCCCACTCTCCTTGGACGGTCCACCATTGGATTGGTACATGGACCTAGCGCCATAAAGTATTCCTTCTTGGGGCCATTTGATTGAAATGTTCATCCATTAGTTCATGAGGTCAGACATGGAACCCTATAATTCTTGAAATATGGATCCCCTAAGACAACCTCCTCAACAACAAAAATATGAAGAATGTGATGGTGCCCTTAATCAAATCATTGCCCAATTGCTGAATTTCTGACGGTTTGACAAAACAAGATAGCCTATCAGACACGAGGTATACCTTACCCAATTTTTAGAAGATTATCAGCTTCCTTCGCTCACACTATACACAGGGGATGGGGATCCACATTTCCACACAAACCGTTTCTTGCAAAAAAATTGGTTTATCTGCTACTGCCCATGATCTGTTGGTGCGGCTCTTTTTGATTTCTTTTGACTCACATGCTTTTGATTGGTACTTGATGCTACCATCATGCTATGTTTCGTCATGGTCGATGCTCATTGATCATTTCTATCACTGACAAAGAGCATAAAAACATGACCTCCAATATATACAGAGTGTGGTGAAGTTCTTACCCCAAGACCAATGGGATGTTGACATGGATGCCAGTGATTCCTCGACTTCAACCGATGAAGATGATGATACCCCAAACCTATGGCAGACCCGACGTTGTGATTTGGCCCTGTAAGACATGCCACCCTTGGTCACTGACTCAGACGGTTCTAGCAATGATGACTCTAGCTTCGCCTCTGCATCTTAGGATCTCTCTGAGAATGAAATGTTTGATAACCCGTAGATAGAGACTTGCAATGTTACCAAACTTAAAATCACTACCCCGGTGGAGGGATGCCAGCCACATCCCCGATATGTCAACCAAGTTAAGTTGTGATATGGGAAACAAATCCCACAGTGGGGCCCTATGGCAAATCAACAAGTTGATGCATTGAAAAAGGCAATTTTGGAAGTCGACCATAGCAAAGCTATCAAGAAGGCAGAAAACCCTATCGCATATGATGTGATGGCGGATCTTAAAAAGATCACGTCATTGTTTAATTATGTGTGACGCTCTCCATATATCACCAGAGCTCAGGGCCTCTATGATCTATGCTTTAACTCACCTAGATGAGTTTGCCACAATTAATGAGATTGCTAGGGCTTCTTGGCAAACATCAATGCGAGAAGGATTGTGTATACCCACGGTCACTTTTGAAGATACCTATCGGTATTCCAATGATTCAGGCCATAAATCGACCATTATTCATCACAGGATCTATTAATAATCACCCTGTGTCCAAAGTTATGATCGATGGCGACTCAACAATTAACATACTTTAGGTTAAAACACTAGACTACTTGGGAGTAGATTCATCTCAACTTAGGCCAAACACACTTGTCATCCAAGGTTTTAATTAGAACGAACAGCACCCTCTCGGGTTTATTAGGCTGAGGACAAAGTTCGGCCATATAGAAGACTGGACCACCTTCTACATAATCAATGCGGATACTGCTTACAATGCCCTCATAGGTCGGCCATGGATGCACAAGTTCCAGATGATCTCATCAACATATCACCAGTGTATTAAGTACCCATGGCAAGATACCCAGGGCACCATAATAGCTGATAATAATCCCTTCCAAATGGCAGATGCTTACTTCACCGATGCCATATATTATCAAAGGACTGATCCCCAGGAAGTTTCGATAAGGAACAATGAAAGTAAATCCAAGCCTCAGAAGCTTAAAGTAAAGCACGACATCAAAACCGCTAAGGACAAACCTACGTTGTTACCAGATCCTATAGCATGGGATTTTGTCCTCCCACTAGCACATTTGTCGGGAACATGGGTCGATCCTTATCGGACACCCTTTATTTTCCTGCTTCAAGGCCTTACCTGACTAATTAACCATTCAGGTCCTACATCTGAACAAGAGCTCAAAGACTCAAACAGTTTGTTACCACATATGAAATTGGCTCCTCAACTGCTCTAAAACTCTGGTTTCAACCAACAGGGGAAAGGGAAGAACTCTTATAAAGGCAAGGAGGTTCTAACCTAGTAGTTTTAACAGTTAGTCCTCAATTCTAAAAACAAGGATGACATAAGAGGGTTGGGCAGACAACCCATGAAATTGAAAGTTTTTTCACATGCAATAATGGTATATGGGATTGACCTGTTAAAAGATGCTCCCTCCGAATGTTTGTTTGCAGAAACACACCCATCATCCTATGGAGATTTCATTATGGAGTCAGTAATGCCCGCTCCTCTAGAACTTGAAGATGGAGGTCAGACAACAGTAGATGACCTGATCGAGCTAAACCTAGGAATGGAAGAAGACTTCCGTCTTACTTTTATCAGTGCACGTCTTTCCTTAAAAGAATGCACATTACCTAGAGTTTCTATGACACAACTAAGCTGTGTTCGTTTGGAATTACTCTGAAATGCCAGGACTAGATCCCAACGTGGTCGTTCATCGCCTCGCCATTGACCCATCTTAACTGCCTATTAAACAACACCCCCATTAAGCCAGACATGATATCATCGACAAAATAGAGGGTGAGGTAGAAAAGATGCTTAAAGCCAGGTTCATTCGTGAGGTCCAATACCCAAATAGCTAATATCGTGTCAGTGCAGAAAAAGAATGGTTAGATCACGGTATGCATTGATTATAGGGATCTTAATAGTGTTTGCCCAAAAGATGACTTCCCTCTACCACTCACAGAGCTATTGGTAAATGCCACCACAGGGCATGAATCTCTCTCTCTCTCTCTCTCTCTCTCTTTCATGGATGGTTATTCCAGATATAACCAGATATAAATGGTTTCAGAGGATGAATAGGCTACCGCATTTAGTATGCTGATTAGGATATTCTGTTACAAGGTCATGCTATTCAGCCTAAAGAATGTTGGCACCACTTACTAGAGGGCGATGACCTATATATTCGATGACCTATTACATGATGCGGTAGAGTGCTATGTCGATGATTTGGTCGTAAAAACAAAACTCAGGCAACACCACATCGCTGATCTAGATCGGGTCTTCCAACAGCTTCATCCTTATAATTTAAAGATGAATCCTCTTAAATGGGTTTTCGATGTATTATCAGGACAATTTCTCGTTCGACATAGGGGAATCAAGATAGATCCTAAGAAAATTATAGCCATAATAGAAATGTCAACACCAATGAACATTTCTAAACTTAAGAAATTACAGGGAAAACTTACTTATATTCGGAGATTCATTTCAAATCTTTCGGGACATTGCCATCCTTTCTCACGCTTAATGAAGAAGGGAGTTCCTTTTGTATGGGACCAAGCCTGTCAAAACGCTTTCAACAGTGTAAAACAATACCTGTTGAATCCACCAATGCTAATGAGTCCGACTTCGGGTAGACCATTATTGTTATATGTAGCGGCTATGGAATCATCTTTTGGGGCATTGTTGGCCCAACAAAATGATGAGGGCAAGGAACATGCTTTATACTACCTCAGTAGGACAATGGTTGGCATTGAGCTAAACTATTCTCCCATTGAAAAAATTTGCTTAGCTTTGGTGTTTGCATTACAAAAGCTGAGACATTATCTCCTCACCGCATCGGTACACCTTATATCAAGGGCTAACCCATTGAAATATATCATGAGCCGTCCCTCAGTTCAAGGGCACAACGCCAAGTGGACTATTCTTCTTTCAGAGTTTGACATTCACTATATCCCGCAATGGGCCATTAAAGGACAAGCACTGGCAGATTTCTTAGCAGCGCATCCGGTACCTGACAACTCACCCCTTCAAATCGAATTATAGGATGAGAATGTCATGCAAGTTCAGATAAAGAAAGATTAAGAAATGTTTTTTGATGGAGCATCCGGGGGTCCTTCAGTCACCCCAGGGGATAATACAAACAAGTTTTCAGGGATTG
The DNA here is from genome assembly GCA_025762735.1 of Platanus orientalis. Lineage (NCBI taxonomy): Eukaryota > Viridiplantae > Streptophyta > Magnoliopsida > Proteales > Platanaceae > Platanus > Platanus orientalis. Next base: position 10,918 of record JAOXJP010022168.1, read on the forward strand.
GGATCATTTTTGTCACCCCAGATAATGGCATCATCATGATCTCCCTTACACTGATAGAAGGACGTTCGAATAATGAAACTAAGTATGAAGCACTGATCACAAGCCTTTAACTGGCCTTGGAAATCCCTATATATGACCTCACGATTTATGGAGATTCAGAGCTCGTCATTCATTAGATGAATGGTCTTTACCATATCAAAAAGCCGAGCCTAACATCTTATTTTCAAAGGGCTAAAGACTTGGCTAGGTTGTTTAGGCACTTGCAGATACAACATGTCAAAAGGGATCACAACGGACAAGCCGATGCATTGTCCAGCTTGGTGACATCTCTAACACATCCAAGGGATGATTATCTCGTCATTTACATTGGAGAAAGAAGAATCATGTCCCCGTTGGCCTCAACTATAGAAGAAGATGCCCTCCTTGTCTGTAACACCGAATTACGCAGGTACGATGCACATGGTATAGATGCTAAACCAACCCCAAAAGAGGAAGATAGTGTGAGCCCCTAATCCAACACCTCATGGATAGAACAGAGTCATCCGACCTTGTCAAGCACACAAAAATAAGATGACACACCACTCAATTTACTTTACAGGGTAATCAACTATATAGGAGGTCACTTGATGACATATTGTTGCGTTGTCTATCAGCCGATGAGGCCAACACCGTGATGAATAAAATGCATGTTGGTGTGTGCAGCGGACATCAAAGCGGTCCCAAGCTTTAATACCAATTGAAAATACTTGGCTACTATTGGCCAACAATAGTGGTCGATTATATTGAATATGCCAAGAGATGCCATGTTTGCCAACTGCGCAGTGATTACAGCTATGTGCCCGTTAAACCATTGCACACTATTTCTTTTTCATGGCCATTTTCCAAGTGGGGAATGGATATAGTGGGACCTATTACTCCAACTTCTACCAAAGGGCATCGGTACATTCTAGCCGCAACATATTACTTCTCCAAGTGGGCAGAGGCTGTCGCCCTGAGAGAGATTAAAGCTTCTGAAATTGTCTAGTTCGTCAAAGTTCACCTCATATATAAGTTTGGCATCCCTAACCGTAAAATTATAGACAATGGTCAACCATTCATGAGTTCACCTCTGTACTGCCTCATGGAGAAGTACAATATCAACTTAGAACACTCTTCACGATACTATCCCCAAGCTAACTTTTTAGCAGAAGCTTTCAACAAAACTCTCTACAAGATCATCAAGAAAATGGTGGTTAGGCACAAGAAAAATAGGCACGAGCGCTTACCGGAAGCACTCTAGGCATATTGCACCACCTTCTGTACACCTACACAAGCAACCCCATACTCCTTGGTGTTTGGAGCAGAGGCAGTCCTACCAATTAAAATCCAAGTCCCCTCTTTAAGGGTTGTAATACAGGATGGCTTGACAGAAGCGGAGGCCGATAAGATTCGCCTTTCAGAACTCTAAACACTCGATGAATCCAGGCTTGTCGCACAACAACAGTTGGAATTATATCAAGCACGTATAGCTAGGGCTTACAACAAGAAAGTTAAGCTTTGCTCCTATACCAAAGGTGAGCTCGTCCTTCTTGCGAGATCACCACTTGATCCCACAAGAAGAAAAAAGGGTAAATTTACCTCTAAATGAGATGACCCATACACCATCGAGAAAGTCTATCCTAACGGCACATATTTGCTTCGTGATGTGGAAGATAATCAAATCCTCCCAGTTACTAATGCCAGATTCTTGAAGAAATATTACCCTTAGATGGTCTTCAAGGAACTACGTTGGTTTGATCCTGTAATATACAGGTACGTAGGCAGTCCAAGTTTCTATCTCCCTTGGATGTAACCACATCTTCTAAAAAAAACCCATCATTGCCAATCTCATTAAAAACCAACAATGGTAATGAGATGCAAAAAGTAGGCAACCCCTAGTCTTAGGTTAAGGGATCCTAAGGAAAAAAAAGGGAAACATATGTTTTATGTGTGATGGAAAGGGCATGATGAAAATTTGTATGGGCACCACGAGTAAAACAATCCATTCACGAGAAGACTAATTCTTGCTGACCACATTGAAAACCAACAATGGCATTGGGATACAACAATTAAGCGAGCCCCATTCCTAGTTGACAATCATTAGGGTAAAAAATAAACAAAATACCCAAAATCCTATAACTGAATTATGATCGGGCTTGATCCTGTTCCAGGGTATGTAGGCAGCCTATCATAACAAGACAAGGGCAACCCCATCATCACCCACTCCACTCTCTCTTTGAGAACTATATCATTCTATTATATAACTACATGATATATTTCTCAAAGGGACAAAGGGAAAATATAACTTGCGAAAGTTTGGAAGGCACATAAATTGTCATAAACTTTCACAAAATTGAAGGCACACAAATATGGATTGAAGGCACACAAATATAGATGGAAAATTAAAATTTTACTAATATAAGATGTTGCTACAACAAAGGGAATTCTGACCTACCCCTACACTACACCTTCAGTCTCTTGTTGCATTAGGGCTATAAAACCCAAGAGTTTGGCGCACAATGAAGGCAACACTTCTGCGTTCACCTCTAGGGCATCATTCACCGCATTGACATCCGACAGCATTGCGTTTAGATTATAAATAGTTTCCCTGGAGACTCCATCTTGTTGGTCGATCTCTCAGCTCATCAACCCTCCCTTGCAATGGTCCACCATATAAATAGTATGGTTTGGCGAATAGAATTGCCCACATGATCAACGAACCTCTTGCGAGATTCCATACGGTTCATAACTTTGTTGAAGCGCTCCTTCAATGCCTCCATCTGCATCATCAACCCGTCAGCATCCCTCACAGTGGTCTGATCTTGCCTAAGACCCAAGTCTGCTGGGTAGTTAGGTTTACCATTTTGATCTCCCCCTCCTGAAGGCATAGGCAAACATCATTCTCTGGCCCTTTTAAAACCTTGATGTCCTTTGCCTCACAAAGTTCAGACAAAGCATTAAGGAGACACATCACCGTGTCCCTGAACTTAGAATTATAGACACATGACTTTATACTGTCTAGCATGTCCAAGATTTCTTGACGGATAAAAGGAACATCTACCTCTTCAGCAGATAGGCCAACCAAACGCCTAATCAGCGCATCATGCTCTCGACAAGCCTCAGTAACTCGTGCCTCTATCTCTTCAATTATGGGAAAGAAATTAGCAGCATCAGACTATGAGAACCAAAGAGATTGAGCACATAATGAATAAGGGATTTAAGGCATACCACGGTTGAATAAAGGCTCGACACCCTCCCTCTCAGTCGAGAAAGAACTATTCCGTTTCATACATGATCCAAATGGTTCTCCAACTTCAGGAACGCTAGCAACTTTCCTCTTGGGAGCCATGTCTACGATACAAGAAAAAAGATATGTTTGCAAAAGTCAAAGGAATGGTAAGTGTAGTGGGCACAACCCTCTTATTTATAAGCATGAATGGCAACATTTTAGAAAGGGGCACCTCGAAAAGTAGACAAAGACGATGAATCCATCCCATTGCGTCGATCCGAATTCAACCAACGTCGCTTAAGTGCCCTTTACAAGGTGATTATTCAGGGTCAATCTTGGGGGAAATCCCTTGCATCGCCTAGAGGGTACACTGTTACAAGTCTTCCGTAAAGGCAGCATATATGATTTACATAAAAAGAAAGAGCGTGTGAGTGTAGCTTTCAGTTCTCGACTCTTATAAAGTCAACCATATTCGGCTCTCGCCAATGCCAAAGATTAAACGGGTTTGACCTTTATAAAGTCAGTCCATTTCAACCTTTATGATGACGATTACATATGACTCTCATAATGACCAGATACACACACACACACACACACACACACACACATATATTTGACTCTCATAATGTCAACCATATTCGACCCCACAATGTCGACTACATATTTGACCCTCATAATGTTAACCCATATTCGACCCTCATAATGTCAAATCACATATCAACTTTCATAATGTTAGCCATATGCAGCCCTCATGACTCTAATCATATGCGACTCTTATAATGTTAGTCACATTTGACTCTTATAAAGTCAATTTCACTTGACTCTTTCAATGTTGAGTAAGGAAAATAAAAAGAGGAAATGACTAGGAAAAGACAAGACAATAAAGGATAAAGTTTTATCTTTTCTTTCATTAAAAAAAAGGTTTTTACATCCTCCTCCAACATATCATTTTCGGAAGGCAGAATGAGACCTTTACATAAATTCTCTTCTATGGTCAGGGAAGACCGAATTTGATCACCTCACCTGATGAAATATTCATGAAGATGGTCTATGGTAGAAGAAACTGAAGAAATCATCGACTCAAGAGTGCTCCCTTATGCTGCTTTTGCCTCCTGGATTGTTGTGAGACTTGCGATTCGAGCTTGCACCCTCATCAGCTCCTCCTGGGCATTGGATAAGTTATTATCAATGCTGGTCACTGAATCACAAGCTTGGTCTAGCTTCTCCATCAAGGTCATCCTCTTAGCCTCCGCAGTATCCAAGTTGGCTTGAGCCTCAGTATTACTTTTGACATCTGCCATCTCTGATGTCAGTGTTGATTGTCTGACCAAAGATGTAAAGTACATCTCCACCTCTTGCCAAAATCTATCGTTACGAATGTGGGTCTCTACATCTTTAGCAAGGGCGACCAACACCTCATCCTGGGTACTTGTAAGGTTAGGTACTGAAGGTGTTAAGGCTGCCATCAACTCAAGCATTTCTTGATGGATCACTCGCACTAAAGCAATCTTAGAAGAACGCCTAACGACACTAGCAGTGATCATGATCTCATCTGCATAAGTAAAAGAGAAGTGTCAGAAAGGGTGTATGAGAATGCATCTTACAACAAGGAGAAAAACTTACCATGACCCATGGGAGGAATCTCTACAAAATCCTATCTCACAGGGAACATTTCTTCAGCAGCTGGATTGGAAACAAAAGAGAAATTTAACACGTGAGAACACATAAACGAAGGGCATGGATAATGTAGAAAGGGATAGCATATATATGTACCTTTCTCAGGGATTATTTCATCCTGAGAATGTCCCTCGTCTACTATAGATGATTCTGGAGGATTCATGTCAGTTGTCAGCTCCTCTTGGTCCAGACCCTCTTCTTGAGTTACCTTCACAATCAATTCCTTATTGACCGCAATGTCATCCTCCTCAACACGTGAAGTGGATGGAGCAGTAAGGGAATCGTCACTGGACGTGGGCGTAGGTTCGCCAAACTCATTAATAGTCCTGTACAGGGGCTCATTGGCTTTAGGAGGATCATGTGCCTCAGACATCCTCACGTCAACAAAGCCAGAAGGTTCACTTACAACAAGAATCTCCTTACCCATACCCCGGGTCGCCTGATCACTCACTGCAGTGGTGGTTGCAAACGACCCATTAGGACCCTCGCCAATGTTGTTTGATTCATTGGCCAGCAAAGTTCCTTCCCAGGAGCCATTAGTCCATCCTTGGTTGTCATTATCAGAGTCCTCATAATCTACTAATTCCTCTATTTCAGACATAACCACATCCCATAGGTTATTAGAGGGAACCTGAAGGCCTATAAACCCCTCAAAATCTTGTAAGGAGTTAATATTTGCTTGTTCAAAATGCATACCCAACAATGATTCAATCAAGTCTCATTGTTCCTCAAGGGTGACGACAAGGTGGGTCTTATCTTCCTGTCTGGTCACCAAATTTGGCTCTGGGACATGATGCTCCTCTGCTTCAGTCACTTGAGGATGACTCTCATTAATGGTTGGTCTCTGCATCTTAGGAGGTGTTGGCTCTGCTAACTCCTATGTGAAAACTTATCAGCAAATAACCATGAGAATAAGGGAACTCAAAATGATAAATATACTAAAGTCACAAGTATACCTGGACATGCTTTTCAACAGGTGTTGGTGAAGGAGGATTCTACGGCTTTTACTCAAAAGATGCACGAGAAGACCCACCAACTTCTCGAACACTCGAAGAGGCCCCTTCATTGACAACGTTCAGGGGATCAACATCCTCGACTACACCCTTTCCCTTGAAAGGGACACAGGGCTCTTCCCTGGCCATCTCGTGTGATACAACTAGGGCTTGTTGGACCTGAACCGCTGCTTCTTCTACAATACTGGGCTCATCACTAAAATGAACGGGCTGATCGATAGCAAGAGAACACTCGATCGCAAAATGAAACGCCTCATCTTCTCCCAGACATTTTTCCACAGTCCCATGAGCGGACTCAGACGTAACGATGAAATTCCCAAAATGGATCCTAGAGGGGGGGTGAATAGGATCTATATAAAATATTTAAAATTTCTTTTAAATAAA
>JAOXJP010022178.1:0-17238 GCA_025762735.1 Platanus orientalis
ATTTTTTAAAATAGCTCATCCACCTTTCTTTAATCTCTTCATCTTTTACTAAGACTCTTTGATCCTCACTTTTAATGCATCTAACATGGTCTACATTTCTTATCTCTCATTCTCGCAAGTTTATATACACCCATCTCACCCTCCCTAGTACGTAGCTTATGATAAAGGTCATCATATGCCCTAAAATTTACATTGCTTACTGCTTTCCTAGGTTCTTTTTTAGCATTTTTATATCTTTCTGGGTCTTCTACATCTTTAGCCTTTTGCCAATTCTTATAACAATATCTTTTACCTCTAATGATTTTTTGGACTTTATCATTCCACCACCAAGTTTCTTTAGATGGTTGTACTTTTCCTCTAGATTCTCCAAGAACCTTTTTTGTTAACTCTTTTAATGCAGCCAGCCATTTCATTCCACATGACACTCATATCTTTTTCCAAATTCCATTACCCCTCATTTTTCAATTTGTCTATAAATTTCGCTAATTTTTCATTTTTTAGGTTCCACCATCTAATTCTTGTGTAATTAATTTCTCGTCTCTTTCTTTTCCATCTTTTAATACGGACATCTAACACCATTACCCTATGTTGTGTGGTTAAACTCTCTCCTGGAATAACCTACCTTTCTAGCCTCCTAAGTAAGAAAAAAGTCTATCTGACTTCTACTTGACCCACTTTTGAAAGTAACTAAATGTTCCTCTCTTTATGAAGTATGTGTTTGCTATAGCAAGATCATATGCCATTGCAAATTCTAGGATTGTTTCTCCAACCACATTCTTTTTTCCAAATCTATATCCTCCATGTACTCTCTCATATCCACCACTAGTTTTCCCCACGTGTCCATTGAAGTCAACTCTTATAAATATTCTCTCAAATTCAAGAATTCCATGAACTAATCCACAAGACTCCTAAACCAAATATGACTCACTTAAACTTCTTGACATAATATTTCCCAGATAAAGTATGACTCATCAACCTATCCCTATGGCTGTCAACCAACCCTTTTTAACCCCCTATTTTGACTTCTTAAACTACTTAAAATAATAATAAAGACCCTATATTAAAGCCTTATTACAAATGTGACCCCAAAATAAAAACAAAAACGACCCTAAAATAAAATAGAAAGCCATTTATTTTAGAAAATTTTAACCTTAAACTACTCCAAATGATTTGACTCATTCAAGACTCCTTCCTTTAGGCTTGGGCCTGGTCTTCCAGAGGGATACTTCTTTTCCAACCAAGATAGGGCTGCTGCACACTCCAGTTAAATTTTGATGGTTTCTCCTTTTGGAGTCCTAGGTAGGCTGGCATTAGTGGTGATACAAGAAATGATAAGGCTTCAATCCTTATAGTTTATTTGGTGCCAAAGGAAATAAAGGACTATTTAAAACACAAAGCTTTAGTCCTATTGGAAAGTCTGAAGACATTCTCTCTCCTTGAAGGCCCCTCTAAAGGTCGTAGGGAATTCATTATGTGATATGACTTAAGCTAAAGGGCCTTCTAACATTCATGAAAGTTGGATAAAATGTTAATTGTACTGAGGAAATTTTTAAGGGCAAGCTTTTTTTTCAAAGTCATGTTCTTAGATGATGAAGAGAGTGCCGAGTCATCATCCAAAGATGGTGGATAGAAGGCAATTTTAAGGGATTCCTTCGGTTATTTTTCTACCATTTCAACATATTCATGGTTACTTAAAATAAACATTATCCCAATTTTCATATGATGAACGCTTTCATTCTCAATGGACTACAAATCTCAGGTTGTTCATTCTATCAAAACATCTTACCAATCCATTGGATCTCTCTCTGGAGCATCATTGGCTGACATCAATTCATACGCCTCAAGATCATGCATCTGGCCATCCATTACTTTGTATATTATCCAACAACCTGCATGATAAACCCAATTAAGACACTGTCAACAATATAGAATGAAATCGCACAACATCATAGCTACTACTAAATAATGTTTACTTTTTCTTATCTCTCTGTTCTTGTTTGGGTGTTTTGGCAGGGTAGAGGCAGTGACTGGTGCTCCACTCATTTGGCATCATATGTGTAATGTTAGGGGAATCACCACATAATATTGATTTTACTGAATTTGTGGCATGATAAGTGGAGATGTTATTCCTATCTCAAATACAGATTTTAATATGTTTTCGAGTCCTAACACTCTTGTAACATGTAGACCTTGACAAATGAATGCTAAACATGGGGCCCAATATATTGGTTCATCAAAAAAAACAATCTAAAATCGGGGAAAAAAAAAAAAAGTAACCTCCTTCACATTTTCTACTTTTTCTCATGATACTTTAATTTTCTACATATCCTTCAAAACTTCCATGTGGAAAATTGAAACTTGTCACTGACTTGGCAATATATATGCAAAACTAGGCTCCAGGCCTTCTTTGTTTTTTTTTTTTGGGTGTGTGAAGTAAGGTGGTTTTTATTGAAGTCAATGAAAGGGGTGTATCTCATATACAAACTTGAGTTGTTATTTTTGCTCAAGAATCGACAAGACAATAGCTTATAGCAAAAGAATGGATGTGGGGTTGTCTTAAGTTGGGTAGAAGAATTCCCATTGCAAGTATTTGTTGAAAAGGATATAGTGGGTATTATGAATTATTTATAAGGGTATTTATACCCATTTGTTTGTAAGGACATAATTGTCTAATTGGGAGGGCGTGAGACATTATACACGACCAAGTTTTCTCCATATTTTGTTATTCTTTCCTCCCATTTTCTTGTTCTCAATAAACCTAAACCTAAAAATACATTCTTTTATTTTTCTACTTAGTATTAGAGCATAGATATAAAGGGAAGACTCTAAAGTGATCAGAAGTCGGAAGAGTGCAGCTGACATTATTTGAACACATGTCACTGAACAGACAGGTCTGATACAGGTTAGAGAAAAATTAATTTAATGAGAAAGCTGATTTTTCTGGTATTTCTGATCAGTTTTTTATAAGTTATTGGTGACATTTTGATCATGTTTTTACTCTGTCAATCGAATCCAGAGAATAAATCAGTTTTTCAATCAATTGATTGGTAAAAACCCTAAGAAGGCATTATGTTGATCTGATCTGGTATTGATTGATCCGTATCAATTTTTAGAACAAATCAGAAGTCGTTTTATGTGACTATGAAGATTTGAAGTTCCGGGGAATATTTTTCTGACCGATATGTATTGCCCCCTTTGTCTTTTCCTCATATTGGACTGTGCAGTCATTATTATTTGAAAGATACTGTGCAATCCATATTAATGCAAGTGCAACAATCCATGATGCCTGATTTCTGTTATTAGAGGTCTGATTTTTGTAAATCATTCCACTGAATCCCTGTATAGGGATCTGTTGTGGTTGAGAAGGGGTTATCTTGTGTGATACCTAAAAAAGAGTTTTTTTGGTTTGTGGTATCAGTGACTACAGCAGGGACTACAGCAGGCAAGCAGCTTGTTGTTGGAGTGTGGTCTCTTGAAAAAATAGAGTTGTCTATGTACAGCAGTACCAATGAAGGTGTGAGTAGTCCAGCAGCCCAAGTAGATGGGTCTAACATGGCTATTCCAATTGAAAATCCTAGCCTGCAGATTAAAACAGTAAAACTAAACGGGTCCAACTACTTGGAATGGTCTCAATCAGCAAGGATAATTATTGGAAGAAGCAGCAAATTAGAATACATCAATGGAAAAAAAAAAAAAAAAAAATCAGAGCCCAATACATCGAGTTCATCATATGATAAATGGGAGGCCGAAAATTTGACAGTGATGTCATAGCTTCTTAATTCAATGCATCCTAAAATAAGTAGAGGTTTTTTGTTTCTCAAGATTGCTAAAGAAATTTGGGACACCGTAATGCAAACTCGTACACATAGTTAAAAAAATTGCAGGAGTCTATAAACTCAACCAGGATATATCTCATCATCGTCAGGGAAGAAGACATTGGCAGCATATTATGCATCACTGTGCACTATGTGGGAGGAAATGGATTATTATGAATCTTATAAGCAAATTTTTTAAGAGGATGTTGTTTCTTATAAGAAGATAGATAAAACTCACATTTTTTAATTTGTTGCTGATTGAGTTCGAATTTTAAGGGTTCAACTCCTTAGTAGAAAAGAACTTCCCACTCAAGCAGATGTATGCACTAGTACAAAGTGAAGACAGCATGTTGAATGCTTATATCACACTCATGAGACTTGTTGGACTTTAGTGGGGCATACATAGAAATTTACCAGACCTGGATAATCTACGATAAATACTGTAACTGATACAGGTGATGGTTCATTAGTTGGTGAACATTTGCCCCTGCAAAAAAACGATGATCACTATTCCTAAGGATGAACTAGAAAATTTTTGTCGCATCAAGTATTAGATGGTACTCCTGCATTTGCAAAATCAAGTACTCATGCATCTGCCCTTCATGTCACAATTGGTACTCCCAGATCCCCATAATGAATTATTGATTCCAGTGCTTCATATCACATGATAGGTATGCTTCTGCTTCTCCATCATATAGTATTCGTTCTGGTTTGGAAAATGCAAATGGCCTCCCTTCCATTTCTGGCAAAGGGAATGTTAATGACTTTCCTAACCTTTATTTATCATCAGTTCTTCATGTTCACGACCTATCGAAAAATCTTATTTCTGTTAGCGCTCTTACAAAAATTTGAATTGTAATGTCATCTTTTTCCCTAATCATTATGCATTTTATAACCCAAGTACGAGGAGGATGATTATCAGTGGCTATAAAGCTAACGGATTGTACCTTCTTGAAGAGATCTAGTCATCTCTACTGCCCATCATCAGTCCATTAATTCAAATATACCAGCTAATGTGTTCACATCAAAGGCTTGGTCATTTCAATTGTTGCTATGTTTATTTCACCCATAAATCAGTTTTTTACTCAGTTGATCTTCATTGTGAGGTTAATAGTTTACAAAATATTGTCGTATTTCCTTTCCTTCTAATAATAGTAAATGTGTGATGGGGATCCCAAACAGCATTTAATGACCTATTCTAAGAGAAATAAGGCTAATCAGCAATCCTTGATATGGCATGATGATGGGTCTTGGGATCTCATTTGAGATCAATAATGTTCATTATGTCTTTTATTATTTACATGGGCTTTTCATGCAACCAGGGGTATTTTTGTCATTTTCACTTGTAAGATGTCGGTTCCACTCATAATGATTTGTTCTTTGAGTCTTCTTTTAGTGGATTTCAAAGTTCCATAGGTTTTGGTAAAGTTGGGAGGGAGTTACAGAGGATTTTTGCACATTTTTATGTGCAAGGACAGTTTTATAAATTTCTCCAATTAAGCTGGATGCCCCCACCTATTGAAACATATATATAGTTTTTATAACTCCAGTTTTTGGGCATAAAAGAATGAATATTAAATATTGAGAACGGAAACAGCCTCTCCAGAAATGGGGGTAAGGCTGCGTACATATTGCCCACCCTAGAGCCCCCGTTAGCAGGAGCCTCGTGCACTGGGTCGCCCTTCTTACCATTGTTTGGTTGAGTGATTCCCAAACCTTAAAAGTGATTCCTAGAAACCCTAGAGTGATTCTAGGTGATTCTTCTTCTTTTCTCTTCATCTTCTATCTTCTTACGTCTTCTCAATTTGCAAAGATACATCAGAGATATCACAAGATTACAAAATAAGTCCATCTTGAAGTTCTAAAGTTCTATTTCTTGTCTTATTTATTTCCTTATACCTCTTGGATTGATTTATACCTCTGAATCAAGCCTGTTAAGAAGGTGCCCTTAGTCGTAACTGAAAGTGTTCAGGATTCCCCAGATAAGAAGACCGAAAAGAGCGTCAATGCAATTAAGGAGAGCATAAGAAAGAATCCAGTGCACCTCAAGATCGAACCTTGTTCGAACCAGAGCTATCTAATGAGGATCTTGATGCAGGGAATGTTGAGCAGGCTTGTATTGATGTTTTAAGTTAAACAAATGAGGCTATAATAGTTGCTGACAAATATACCATTGTTGCCCTAGCTTGTGACCAGCCGTCGTCGAATAAGGTTCCAAATCCATTCCATTCTGACAGACACACTAGCCCAAGAGTCTATGATGCTTCTAGACATTGTTGAGCCAGTTCATGCTCGACCAATAGTCCATGGTATCAAATATCTTGAAATATCTTAAATATCTTCCAACATATGTCCATGTCTACCAGGACCAATAAGATATATTCCTATACCGATACGAAACATTAAGTACATTATAAAAATTCATTTTTTGGTTAACACAATGTACGATGTCAGTGTGTTGAGTGAATATTCTCCTTTCACAATGTATTATTGCCTAATATCAACATTGTATTTATGATAAAAAATTATATGAAAAACGATAAATTTCAAGAAAAGTAAAGGAGGGAGAGGAAGAAGTTGAAGATAAGAAAGAAAAAAATGAAGAGAATCTAATTGTTCCCTATGTTTATATAGTTGGATTATAATATTTTTGTCAACCATTATGTATGCATGTGTATATTTAAAAAATATTAAAATGCAAGTACACTAAAATAAGCTATCATTCCTAATGAACCTATTTGTTTCCTTGTGCATATGTAGTTAGATTAGAGTATGTTTCTTAAGTTTCCATGATTTTTACAATATTTCTTTTCGATATTTCCGACATTTCTGATATATGTCTTATTTTGGCCTGACCGATATTTCCATTGACACCGACATTTTGAACCTTGCTTGGTAGTTGGAATATTAGGAATCATAATTAGGTTCTTCTTGGTAAGTGGCTTTGGAGATTTGGTGAGAAAGAGTCTTTGGAGGAAAGGTGTTATGGCTAGACATGCGTGTATCTCGAATTGGGATTCATAGGTTGTTACTGGTTCTCATGGCACTGGGATTTGGAAATTGGAAATCCATTGTTAATACTAAAGCTCATTTTAATCATTTCATTAGCTTTGAGTTGGGTTTGGGGGAGGAGATTCGTTTTGGGGAGGATAACAGGTGTAGCAATTCCCTCCTTAAAGATGATTATCTACACCTAGTATTGGGAAAGTGCTACCCTCAGAGATAAGCCATCACCACCTTCCTATTCTGAATTCTGGGAACTGTTTCTTATAGAAGTTTTGGCCAGTATTTTCTCTCAGCCTTACTTTATATTCTTCTCCATATCAGTCTGAGTTGTTCTTATTCTTGAGGTGGTAATCCTTATAATCTGCTGCAATTTTAACCTGTAGTCCTCTAGTTGTTTAGAATTCTAGATCTTATACTTATAAGTTTATGAACATCCTGCTGTGCTGGATTTCTGAAACCAGCACCTGAGTTCTAGTTGTTTGAGTCCCTTAGACTTCTCAGTTGAAACTGAAATTTAGAGGCTATGTTCTATACTTGAATTACTGTTAACCTATAACTTTTCAGCTTATTTGGACACTCATAGCTACTGTTCTTAACAGCCTCCATATCTGCCCAGAATTTCCAGATTAGAGTTATGTTAATTTGACATCCTTTTGGCCATTGTTTTGACTTTATTGTGAGTTATCTTGGACCCATAACCTGCAGGTTTACAGCACCCTAGGCTGTCCTGCATCACTGTTGTCACTGTTATGGTTCCTGTGGCCTGTGAGATAGCTGCAAGCTGAATTGTACTATTTAGTTTGCTGCTTTCTAAAAGAGTTTTGGAACCCCAAGGATTTGGTACGACCCCCTAGGTCAGCCCGGCATCAGGGGCCAACACATCAGTGCCGAAAAGTGAAAAGCATCCCCCAAAAAGTGTAAATCACTTTTTCAGTGATGATGTGTTGGCCCCTGATGTCGGTCTGATCTAAGGGGGTCAAACTAAATCCGAGGCAGTTTTGGAATAGCAAAAGTTACATTGAGCTGTTTGGATAGCTTTAGAACAGCATTTGTTTTGATCAGCATGAGAAAAAAAAAACATGACTGGGCCCCTTAAATATTAAACATGACTAAATAGTAAATTAAGTGGACACCATTAAATAAATATAAAAATACCATTGTACAAAAAATCGGTATAGATTTAATACTAGTTTACATAAGAAGCACACTAATAAACAAAAGAACAAGAAGCATAAATCAGTTGTATGCATCATAGTTTTGTTGAGCAATAACATCTCAAATTGTGTCCATATGGTATGGCTTCTGATCCTCATCCACAATTTGCAATGGTTATCCTCATATCTGGCAAACAAGTCATCTGGAAATGTGGACATATGAAATTGTGTGGTGCCATGCATGTGATGATTCTCATTATCTGTATTTTAAAATGGATAAGGAGCTATCTGTTTATTATTGAGAACTATGTTTTAACTTTTTAAGTAAGCAAAACATTGTCATATTACATTCCTTATTGAAGAATGAAGAAAGGTAAAGTGCTCATTGATCATTTATCTGGTGCCATGACGAAAATCTTGAAGGTGATAGCCAGGGATGTAAATAAACCGGATTTGATCCGGATACTGGCATATCCGTATTTGGTTAATTTATAATCAGATAATTTTTAAACTAATGGATATTTAATCGAATCGGACACATGTAGGTTCATATTTGCATCCATTCAGTTAGTCGAATATCGGATACGAATACAGATATATCTGATTAAACAAATTCATTAAGTTAGGTTAATATATTCTTATCCGGTAGCTAGGTTTAATGTTAAAAGTATTTATATACTGTACTATAATGTAACATAACCTGCAGTATTATGCATAAAGTAAAATAACATACAATATATATACACACACACACACACACACACACACACACACACACACATACGGATATGTAGTCGGAACGGATTTATATACCTCTGTATTCGGTTAATTTATAATCGGATATTTTTAAATGAGCAGATATTTAAATGAATCGGATACATATAGATTCATATTTGCTTTAAGTGGACACAAATATGAATCGAATATGGATAATAATCAGATATTCACATCCCTAGTGATAGCAAGTATTACAATATGGTGCAACAAATCCATAAATGTTTTGGTATTTTGCATTCAATACATAATATTTCCCTTACACAAAAATACATAAAGATGTAGAATTTGTTTAAAAATGCATCGGAAATAAACAATTATTGTAGAACAAGCATCTTAAATTCTCATTACCAGGTGGAGGATTCAGAGAGTTCAACTTATAAATACTTGTGGCCTTGTGGAAAACTCTCTAGTGATGAGGTTTACTTTCCCAACTGGCCAATAAAATTGTAAGTTACATGTCAAAATTACAGATATCCAGGAAATTTTATGTGCATTCTTTTGACCCAAGCGATATGGTATCTAAAAGGTGTGTCAGCCTGTGAAGGAAGTCAAGGTATCAGAAGTCTAAAGGTGCACAATATGTTTTTTTTAGGAAAATGGTTGTGGAGGTTTGATGTTGAGAGTAATAGTTAATGGAGAAAGCGGTGTTGGCCAAGTAAGGCTTAGCCTTCATTTGGGATCCAATGGAGGTGCAGAGGGGCCATGGTGTTGGGGTTTGAAAATCTAAGTAAAGCGGAAAGAGGATTCTTGTAAATATATCAAGTTTAAATTGGGATCGTGAGAAGAGATCAAGTTTTGGGAGGACAGCTGTTGCAGTGATATCCCCCTAAAGATGTTTTCAGTTGTATATATTTCTTAGCGTTATTGCATCTTATTACTATTGTGGTAGTGACACAGGAGTTTATAGCTCAATTGATAAGGAATTTCAATGATCGGGAAATAGCAGAGCATGTAACGCATCTAAATAGGCTGAATGATTAGTCCCCAAATCTAGTATAAAGGATGGTTGTGGACTATTGGTAAAGAAAAGGAGTTTTTTAGTTAAATCATTCAATTTCGCCCTGGATAACACGTATGATTTTTCATTTCATTCTAAATTTATTTGGCTTTCTGGTATTCTGTCAAAGTTGACTTTCTTTATGTGGAATGCTTTTTAGGATAAAATTCTCACATTGGATTGGACCATGTAAAGAGAAGAGAATGATCCTTGGCGAACAGGTGTGCCTTCTGATTTCTTTTTTTTGAGGGATAGAAGGATGCATTTTATTGAAAAAAGCAAACAAAGGAAATAGAACAAGAAACATCACCAAGGAGGTGAAGGAAAACAAAGCGAAGAAAAGCATGAAAAGAAAAAGAAATCAACAACAGAAAATTACATATCCTCACACCAGATTGAGTACCAAGATGTTTCCTCAAACTCAATCCCAATGGCTACCCAATCAAACAACACTTTGTAGATGAATAAAATGAGCTCTACTTCGGAGCGAGCACTATCCTCAAAGATGTGATCATTCCTTTCCTTCCATAAACCCCAACAAATGGTGCCAGGGAGAGCACGCCAAATGATAAGAGGCGTCCTATCAACATCTTTAATCCACCAAGCCCGCAGCAAATCCTGGAAATGATCCGGGAAGACACAAGAAACTCGGAGATGAGAAAGGAAAAAACCCCAAACCCTGTTAGCCACGGGACAATGGACAAAAAGATGGTTGACCATCTCCTCCTCTTTCCTGCACATAACAATGGATCATTTGTTTGATCATTATCAAGTGGTTCACATAGTTTGGGTTTGTCTCATATCTCGTTTGTGTGTGCCTTGGATTTCCTGTATAACTTCCTAATGCCATTTGTCAGCTTGTGTGTAATGAAAGGTATAGGAGACTCTTTGAGAACAAAGCTACTCATCAAGAGTCTTTCTGTCGTGGTCTATGATACTCTCTTTGCATGGTGTTTGATAAGGAGGCATGGGAAATCTATGGGGATGGGGTGATGATGTAATTAATACAAGGTTTATGTGGGAGTGATGCTTGCTCCCTTTTTTGTTGTTCCTTTGTTTCTTTGTCTGTTCACCTCCCAGGTGAATTTTCCTTTTCCCCTCCCAGGTGAATTTTCCTTTGATTATATTTATATTTATATATTTTTGCAACAGCCACGTCTATGGCATTGGGAATGTTCTTGTCAAGATGTGCATGCCATTGTTCTTTGATCTTTGGGTTTTCTTCAAAATATATATCTAGACCTTCCTTTGGTGGTGAACCCTATCTTTAAGCAGTTATATGGACAAATGTAAAGAGATTTACTAAGAAGCTTGCCCATTGAATGATAATTATTATGCTCTGGTGGAGGATTGTTCTTAGTAATAGCACCCCGTACTCTGTAGTCTCAGTATATTATATGCTACTTTTCAAGGTGCTGATGGTATCAGCTTATATATTGGAGAGATTTAAAGGTGCTTCTCAAGGAATGTCAGAGACGTTTAAGAAAGTCCATGTGGTGAAGTGGGTGATGTGATGTCCAGAACCTGTAGCTCAATTTTTTGATATGTTGCACCAAAACCATGAGATTACAGGTTCTATATGCAGCTAATCCATTCAATAATAGTAGTAGTAATAGTAATACTGTTATGGCAATGGCAGTGGTAATGGTCATAATATCAATAATAATTTTTGGGTATTGAACACATCCTTGGTGGGAAAAATGGCTGTGGAGTTTCGAAGGAGGATGGGTTTAGAAGAAGGTAGTTATGAGGAGATTTGGGACACAAGTTGGGAAAGCCATGAGGTTGAAATCAGCAATGATTGGAACGGTATTACATTCGTTTTCTAAGAAGTATGTTGAGGGAACAAGATCTAAGGTGGGGAGAAGCGACAGAGTAATAAAAAGAAAGCAAATGTTCGGTGGTCATTTTTTTTTTTTCATTTTGTACTGATTAATGTGATATCTCTTCTTCTTGGCATGTAGTTCTTCTTTATCTGCAAATTCATATTGTTTTACCTGTTGTGTCCGTTCATAATTAATCCCATGGATTTTTTGATTGATAATTCCATTTTTGTTATTTCTTAGCCTTCTTTCCATGTATGAGAGATGTATATGAAGCAGGAACAGGCAAAGAATTAGGGATTTAAAGGACATAATTTCATGAACCTTTTTATGGAGTTGATTTTATTATATAATTCAATGCTTGCAATTCTTTTGGGTATTTTTACTGAGACATGCTGATTCTGTGCAGAGACAATTGGAGATTCTTGGTGCACAGAGGGCAGGTCTTGAAGACATGCTTAAAGAGATGAAAAGGAAGGTGTGCTTGATATATGATCCTGATATTTGTTTTATATGATTGTGGGTTCCAGGTTCTGGAATGGGCCTTCTGCCCTTTTCTCTCTAAAAACATGCACACCTGTTTGAGCACATTAAACTTCATTAACTTCTTCACTCACAGTGTTCAATTTGTGATGATGCTCTCTTTATGCTGCTTCGTATGTCCAAGTGCTTTTCATGCTTTCCATTAATCTGCAACATTGGGTTCGTGAATATGTATAGGTAGAGTTGTCAATGAAATGAGACTGAGGTGAGGTCAGCAGCTTGCAAGCTGAGCCTGAGCTTAATACTAGAGCCAGTCTAGATAACGGGCCTGAGCTTGACTCTTTTCACTAAATTAATTTATCTTAATATTACTTTATGTAACTACAACTATTAAAAAAATTCATTATGGAAACAATTAACATTATTATTATTTTCTTAAAATACAAGTTTCACCCTAGATGAGGGTTAAATTGATGGTGGAGACATTATCAATACTTCTAAACTTCAATCAGGGTTTTTCTGTTGTTGAGGAGGGGCTTTTAGCAGATGATATCTTAGAAACTGAGATTGACCGTAGTAACTTTTAGAATTTTTTGGCAGGATATTTAGCTGAGCTAGATTCACAAGCAAAATCAAGCTGGGTAATCTTGGCTCAGCTGGGTTTCGTTGATACAGTAATTATGGGTAGCCATTTGCAACCTCTATTATGAAATTTACCACTCTGTGATAGTTTTATTACTGTTAATATTTTTACCCCACATTTTTTATTATAAGTATTGTTCACATATCTTTTTTTTTTTTGAAAAGCTTGTGTATTTTTGTTGTACATATCGTCGTTCCATACAATTTTTCATAAAATGCACAAAGTCTGTGTATAATACATGAATTTGCTCTCTTATCTAGAAATTGCATGATTAATGATGTGATGGTGTTAGAGGGAGATCGGGCTGAGAAAAAGGTTTAAAATTTCGGTTTTGGTCCCCTAGGATATAGATATATATTGAGGTTTTGGTTGTTTCATATAAAAACTATGGAAAAATCATTGAAACCTTGGAAACTTTAGGGAAACATGTTGGAATCTTTGGATGAAACTTCAGGATATGATAGAATAAGCACTAATACACATCTAGGGCTCGTTAAATTTACAAACAACCTTCTATGGTGGTTGTTGGAAATCGGTACCCTCATGAAGTACACTATCGCCTATGGAAACTATGAAGACATTATAGAAACCATGGAATTTTTGGATGAAATCTTAGGAGATGTTAGAATGAGGCATTATTACACACGTAGGAACGATTAAACACCTAGGTCCCTTCAATAATTTTTTTCAACAAAAATGATTTTTTACTTTTTTATTAAAAAATATAGTAAAAATGTTAGAAACAAAGAAACACATAGGAGAAAACAAAGAATCATATGCTATACGTTTTCTTATGTTCTGCCCTATTTACTATATTTTTTTAACAATTCTTTTATAAATTAAGATTTTTTTATTCATTTATTTAAAAACATTTTTTATCCTAGAAAAGTACCAAATTAGAGCATCATATAGATCATGTATGGTTATATCACATATAAGATAATTAGACCAAATTATACGCATTTGGTTTGATTTTTGAATTTTTTACTATTTTTTTATTACAAAACAAAAAATAAATATGTTATTTTAAAAAGACTTCATAAAAGTGTAGATCGAGCAGAAACATGTTGATGCAGGATGACTAACCGTTTTCTCTAAAAACTCGAACTGATAGAGGGAGGCGAATTAATCCCTTTATCTTATAGCCTAGGCTAGGCTAGGCCCTCGGTTAAACCCTCCTTCATGGGTCCCACCTCTCATAGGTCCTGCCTCTCATAGGTTGACCGCCTCTCACGGGTCGCCCCATCTCGAGTGTGCTCCCGTCTCTCATAGGCTACCCCACTCGAGCCCAGTGTGAAAATGCCCCTACATTAATCACCCCCGGTGAGGAGTTTCGAACACGAGACTTCCTGCTCTGATATCACTTTGATGCAGGATGACTAACCACTTTCTCTAAAAGCTTGAACTGATAGAGGGAGGTGAATCAATCTCTTTATCTTATAGCCTAGGCTAGGTCAGACCCTCGGTCGAATCCTCCTTCGTAGGCCCCACCTCTTATAGGTCCTGCACCTCACAGGTCTCCCGCTTCTCACGGGTCACCCCACTCCAAGTGTGCTCCCATCTCTCACAGGCTGCCCCACTCGGGCCCGGTGTGAAAATGCCCTTGCATTACATGTAGCATTTAAAAAATCTAAGCCTAAAGGAGTTATAGTTTGGGGCATACCGTAGTTCTTGAAATTTTGGGTTCAGTGCTCGATCCTTTGATTGATCCAGGGCCAAATTGTAGTTTTTGATTTAATTAGACTCGATTGGAGTCCTTGAATATGTGTATAATAGCAACCAATCAAGTTCTTATAAAGAAAAAATGAAGATCAGCAGGCTTTAAGGAGGGGTAGTAAGTTTTCCTTCCGTATCGATATTGAAACCTTTTAAACTGGACATTTTCTATAAAATTTTTCCTATGTATTGTCAATATAGGTTGGTGTATTGTGAATACCCCCAACACGTATCACCAACTCCATTGTGTTTTTGTATTAGTTCCCACTGATACCCATACATATCAGCTGATGCTGAATCATATGGACCGAAACTT
Source organism: Platanus orientalis (assembly GCA_025762735.1). NCBI lineage: Eukaryota > Viridiplantae > Streptophyta > Magnoliopsida > Proteales > Platanaceae > Platanus > Platanus orientalis. Next base: position 14,731 of record JAOXJP010022178.1, read on the forward strand.
GATTCCATGCTGAGAAATTGCCTGGTCAGTCATCGATGTTGGATCTTTTATCTGCAGGCTAGGCAGCAACCTTTTTTGTCTTTTCTGGCATCTTTTGAAAGCTTTCAGGGTCTTGAAAAAGGAATGGGGACTCTTTCATGGCCTAGAACTTCTGGTTGATCTGTGGAGACCTTGGTTGGGTTGTCCACTGTTTCCAAGAGGTGGTTAGTTGTGTCTGCCATCCCTTCATGCCTGGAGCTTTACTCTTCTCTCGATGATAGGGGACACCTGTGATGAATTCATTGAAGCAGATGTAAAATCCCTTAGTTGGCATTTGTTAGAGAGTGCTCAGATTCTTGTGTGGCATGACACAATGAAGGCTATTCCAAAATCCTTGCATGTTGAGATTGGGGATCTCTATATATGGTGGAGTTGTAGTCAAGGACAATGTTGTGATTTTTCAGGCGAAATACAATTACTGGAGTTACCCTTGAGTGATGAGTAAGACCTATGGTCTTGGTTTTCGACTGGAGACTTGTGCACCATGCTGCCAATCTCTTTTGGCTCTGATGACCTATTTCAAATTTTCTGATGCTACTGGTTTTCCTGTTTTGACCATTGCATTGGTCAGTTTTGTAGAGAGGCGTGGGGACATGGCTTTCGAAGGTCTTCTGGTTTTCAAATGAATTTGAATTTGAATTTGTCAGGTATTTTCTTGCTGACTTTGGTTGTTTTGAGGCCTGTACATATCCCAGTAGGGACACCCAACCTCGACAGTTTGGCTAAATTTAGCTTTGGTTTACCCCCATTCAAGTAGGCCTAAGTTTATGGGCCTGAATTGTTTGGAGTGTAAGGATGTCTCTTCCTCTCTTTCTAGTTTTGAGACTAGCTTAAAATTCAGGTAGGGATTACCTTGGATCGTGGGTAGGGATTACACACTGGTACTTTTCTATATTCTTCTTCCTCTTCTTATTTTTTTCTTTCTTGTACTTGCTGTTTTCTTTCTTGTTCTTCTTTGAGCCCTATTGTCCAGCATCAAGAGTCCTTTCACTAGACCCAAGGGTAAATCAATCCAAGCAATGATTTGATGCATACATATGGGGAATTGAGTGGTAAAATTTCAGAAAAGTTGGAAAATTGTACTTTTGGAAAAACTTAATTTTCTAGATTAAACACCCTAAATTCTTATCCTTCTAAAGCTGATTTACAGATCGTTGGAATTTTTTTTCGAGAGAGTTTTTCAACAAATTAATTACTGAATTTACAGATTGTTGGAATTTACAGTCATTACGTATTGTATTGATCATACTAAAAATGATATATAGATGTAGTAAAAAAATAAATTTACAAGAAAATATATTCATAACTTGCATGTGTAACGGGAAACCAATAGATGTTTTCTGTAATAAAAGGTTTATTTTTATTTTATATAGTAATATATATTTTATAAATATAAAAGTAAAAATTCAACAATCTAATTAATTCGGGATATATTCTAAAAGTTAATTATAAGTGGATATGGCATGACTCATTCTAATATTACTCTTTTCCGTTTTTAGTGACCAGTGCATTTTATTTGCCATATTGGTGCATTGTATGGGTTTTAATTGTTAGTTTATGAATATTATTTTTAATGCCAGTGTATCATTTATGGTTGATTGAGAGTACTTTTGCCCCTTGAACTTATCATACTTGTCATACGTTGTTGCTTAGCATAGTATTTAAGTATAAGGGTGTAATCCTATTTATCTTAAGGCTGCCCTTAAACCAGAATATTTTACACAATTTCAAAATTCCTATGTGACTTTCTACGAAATTTCCCATTTCTAAAGGATGAAATTGTCCTTTGAATTAAAAAATGCAAACCTTCGTCAAGACCTATAATGATGATTTGGGGGAAAATCTTTCCCAACTGATAACCCACCTCAGGCTGATAAGGTGTAGAACCGTTGGTGTCATAATCAGGCTTTGAATGAGAAGGATACTAATACGCAGACAATGAGGTCATGTGGATGTGTGCACGAGTCTGCTGAACAGGCTTAGGAAGTGGGTAAAAAATTGTGTTGTTTTTACAGGTGGACATGAACACACATTGATTGCTTCAAAAAAATTGGAGGAAAGAAATATGCTTCTGCATGAGTCAGAAAAATTTCATGAGGCCATGTTGAAGGTTAGCCCTGTTATTTTGGATATTGCTGTTTCCTTAATTGACTTGTCAAAGGAAACTGAGAGGTGATACAGCTTTTGTGCTGGTAGAAAATCTATTGCTAGATGAGGCTATGCCTAGGATAGTGGGAGAGGGAAGAATATCTAGTCCCAATTGGAAGGGTGTTTGGTTGAGGGTAGGGAACTCAGTTGAAGGGTTTGTGGTAATGGACAGACTTGTGGGTCCTTGTAGGGTTGGTTTTTGGTTGAGAACCGGCTATAAAAACCCACTCAAACCATTTAAACATGAATCCTGGAAATATGCTATTTCGATCCAATACTAGGACGTTCCCTTTAAGCGACGTCCCTCATTCCTTGGATGTG
>JAOXJP010022189.1:0-17238 GCA_025762735.1 Platanus orientalis
GTGCTGGGTCATTAGCTCTGCGGTGAAGGGATGATCCGTCCTTTGGATGAACTTGTCGACAGTGGCTGGGGATTTTCCTCTCAGTGCCTCCCTCATCATTGCAATTTTCTTCCTCACATCCTCCATTTTTTCCTCCCAGAAGCCCGGTATGTGAACCTTCGCTCTGCGATGAATGGTGCCTCCAAAATGGGAAGTCGTAATGCTAACAGCCTCATCCTCCTTCCCCTTATCGCAGCTTCTGGCTGGAGGGACGTGGGACCCTCGTCGTGTCACGTCGTCGCTGCTAGGAGCTTCTCGCCAGCTCCGCAGCTCTTGTATGATCTTTCAATTCTGTTTCATAAACAGATGCACGTTGGTCGTCAACCCATGAAGCCTTCGTTCAAGTATATCTACCCTTGGGGTTTCTGGACTTGCTCCATCGGATACTGAGGCTTCTAGCCCTTCAGCTCCGACACCTAGGTCGTGTTGAGCTGCCATTGACTTGGTCTCCACCATGTGGACCTTTAACTCTGCCAGAAGCACAACGCTTCCAACAGACAGCACCAACTGATGGCGTATCGGAAGATGGGCCTCCCTTTACACCAACCAGATGGTCCACAATCTTATCCAGTCTTCTGTAAAGCGGGCTCTACACACACGAGACAAGGAAGGATCAGGGAACTAGTGCCGGCGGGGTGCCGACTCTAGCTCTCCGACCGTCAAGTCAGAAAGAGCAGGGGAATTGAAAGAAAAACTCTCTTGTTAGGGCTTCTGAAATTCCATACCTGGAAGACAAAACAATACCCGTATTTAAAGGTCTGAACTGGGGCGTATCAAGGTGAATCTTGCCAGTTGCTTTTCCCCCCACGTTTTTATGTGGCACTGTTGCCCACGTTCTTGACCACGTCTCATCTGTCTTTTCTGTCCTTTTTTTAGATTTGGCAGGCCTACTAACAGATTTGTCGTAGAGGTCATGCGATTCGCGTAACAGTTTTCAAGTAAGGTCTATCCTTTAAGCTTCATAATCGAGGTCTCAGGTGGTATTAGAGTTCCAGCAAAATGGGTAGCCAGGCTCTAAGGGTTCGAGGGCCTTAGGCCCCCCCCGGGGGATCGAGTGGCCTTTTGGGTCTCGGGTGTTCCGGGTTTTGGTAGAGATTTTTACGGAATACTGGGGACCAAAATTTAAGTCCCGTGGTTCCTTCATCGAATGCCTGGATGAATACGTCGCATAGTTGGACATCCCCAGGACCCTCCGGAACACATCACCTAGGGCCAAGAATTGGGAAGACTATCGGGTTTTGTTCTTAAAGGTCTAGGTATGATCTTCCCCATCAAAACCCATCATCAGGTGTGCTAAGGTATTCTGCATGAAGATCTGTGAATAGTCTGATATATAACAACCATACCACCACAACAGTCAGCTCTAATCAAAATTCCCAAAGAAATCAGAGTCCAGATGAGACTAAGACATTGTGCTCATTCAGACGCCCCTGGAAGTGAGCCAAGCGGGACTGTAATTGCAGTATCCCCGCAGCCTTCTGGGAAAGTATGGTATTCAATCTAGAGATGTAATCATCCAGTTGATTTCCTGGTTTATCTGCTTCAACCAATAGCTCCATCTCCTACACGCAAAAGAAAGTATATCAAGTATGATCACATCAGAGATATCAGATAATCCAACCATGGATGTCACTAACCTCTCTTACGATATCCATAGTCTCCTCCACCTGTCTCCGGTGAGCAGATACAAGATCCTCCTCTTCCTGAAATCATGCAATCCGGATCAAAATGTCTGAAAAACAAGCCCCAGATAAGGAAGCAATATTTGACACTTGAACATGCTCTTACCTTCAAGAGGGTGTTCAGACCATCATCCGAATGTTGGTTGTTAGCATCAAAGCTCGATAGGTCCTTAAATTTTGTTTGTGTATCAGTCTTCCTTGTCTTGTCATCCATAGTGGAGATTTGGTAGGTGTCTGGCTTTCCCTTCTTCTTCCACAATGGCTTCTGCTCATAGAACTCCTCCGAGTAATCAAAATCCCCCACAGTCGTTCCACCCCTCCCACCTCTCTGATCCTTGGTGAAATCTGCGTATACAGTAGATGCCAAATGGCCCTCCTCCCTTCCACTAGGGGGAGAGGCTTCTCTCTCAATTTGCTTGGACCATCCAAACCTGATTGTTTCATTGGAAACATCAGATCTATTACCATCAAAGGTTGATACATTCGGTAAAGCTGAAGATAAGGGCAAAGCAATTGAGTCCCTTAGGTTCTGTTGATGACAGCAGATCCTTCTTCGAGTTGTTCCCTTTTGAAAGGCTCTTAACCCTGATAAGTACACATAGTAGATACATATAAGTCAAAATATGAAGCAGCAAAAAATATGCTTTCCTACATCTGAAATTGTAACAAATCCATGGCACCTGTCAGCATATCTTAATGTGTTGAGAGCGTGTTCACATGATCGCGAGTTTGGAGAAATGCATGATATCATAACTGTACGTGAGTTGCCAACAAATGAATCCCGAAGAACTTCAATCAGCTTACTGACTTTACTCCCTCTGAAAGGAATATGACCCTGGTCGTTGTCGATAGCTCGATCGAATACATTCCTTCAATGCGAGCAAGCTTTCATTAATCTCAGCACCTTCCATTCTGCACCATGAATTTTTCAGATACAGCTTATTAAGTGAAATGATAAAATGTTTAAAAGGCATGATGGTGTAGGACGCATTATGATATGAGGGCATGATGAGATCAAAGATACTCAAATCAATAAGATGGTATAACCTAGATTCTTACTCCCTTCCGTGTCCTAATCCAAGAAAACAATTATATTAAAATCCAGAATTTCAACATTCCCATCATTCTAGAACATAGAGAATAATTAAAACAAATTGTCCAAATTGCATATGAACTAATCCCTCGTAAGTCTTGAAAAGCATACTAAAGTTCTTCTGTAGGAATCTTAGAAGAGAAAAGAAGTATATAATCCAGCAAATAATGTTATAACAGAAACAAAAGGGAGGTCTAAACACATCGAGCAATCAATAGAAACATAGAAAGTAAAAAAATACGGTCCAGCGTTTTCGATCAGCACTTAAGAAAACATTAAATCAGTCCATCAGATGGACCAAAATTTGAGGAACAGCAGAAAATAAGATTCTGGAGGAAAGTTTATCAAAGGAATACACTTAGAACAGTATATGTATGTAATCGCAGGGTTAGGGCTTCAAGAAAAGAGGCTGCAGCAACAAGTTTAATTATTAGGGTTGTTGGGTTTCCAAACCCAGAAAATTCTGTTAAATTTCAGCCCTATCGAGTAATTCTGGTGGGAGTAATTGGCTCTTCTTTGTTGCTGTCCAGAGTGTTCCAGCATTGACTTTATATCAGTTTGATTAATTTTGAGGTGTCTTAATCCTAATTGTTGAATGTATTTTGGGCCCATTACCCACAGGTGGGTTAAACCCCTACCCATCCTGCATCACATGATTTGTAGACCAAGTTCTGCAATCAGCACTTCAGAACATATGGCACACATGGGATGAGACCCACCATGTAATGGATGCCAACTTGATGATCCCATCAGAAAAATCCAACCCAAATGTTTAGTTCCAAACTCCTAGCTATTAATAGGTTTCTGGGGTCTGCCCAAATTTTTTTTTGACAGTCCAAATGCAATACAAGAGCAGATGCATACACTCATCCAGTTGGTTCCACTTTTCAGTCTGCCATCTCCTTGGTTTGACCCACCAAATGCTAAATCATAAGCCCTGCATATGCATTACATGTACCGAATTTGGTAGACACTACTGCAAGTTTACCCAACAGGTACCATGGGTTTCCTCAAAGTAATGGAACCTATGAAAATCCTACCTTGTCTGCTTATCGTTATCAGTTGTATCTGCACCACGTTCACTTCCAGCTAGATCTATAAAGGAGAGTTTTCCAACCACCCGGGCAGGCTTTGATTCACTGCCATCAGCAGATCTCTTGATAACAAGCTGAAGTATTGCATGTGAACGGGAAGATTCCTCATTTGCACCAGTTGTTCCTGTACTTCTTGTAGCATTTCCTTTCTCAATGAACTCCCTGATCACCTCCACATTTGATACTTTGTACTCTTGTAAACCAACGATACAGACTTGCTGTTTACCATCCTCCCTCATGCAAAGCTTCCTGCAGAAGTAGAGTTATTAAGTCCAAGGAACTGAACTTCAGAAGATTGTAAGTGTTTCTTACCTAAAGAATACAAACTACAACTAACCTCCGATCATTAAGAAGATCAAAGAGTTTTCCACCATATATCTCAAAGAAACTCACGAACAATTGGAAACCTTGATTCCGGTAGGTGTGGTGCATTAATCTCAAAATATCCTGGGATGCTTTAAGGGGCAGCGGCTGCATGGTGTAAGTTTTACCACTTCCTGAATGAGCAAAGACAAAGAGACAACCAACTCAAACTTATTCACAACAAAAATCTGGAAAAGATTGCACATCATCATGAAAAGAATCTGAGATAAATATCTAATAATCAACATAACCAAGAGGAACAGATCTTTATCTTTCAACTATGCTCAACAACTTTTAGGCTACCAATGTAGAGATAAACTCAAATCAGAAGCACCCAGAGTAAAGCCGAATAACTCCAGATGTCTGACATTTTTTTAATTGATTAACAATTAAAGAAAGCACTAGTTACATTTAAGGAATGGTTCATGCAGCGAAAAAACCAGTTAACATTCTGAACTAATGTAAAACAGATATTTAAGGTAGTTGCTCTAGAATCCAAAGAGAAGCAACACCTCAAATATTTCACTCTAAATTAATTTATTTGGTAGAAAGCACCCATTAGAAAAGTAAACTCTGCTCACCAGCTTCATTGAGGGTTTGAGCTAGTTACTGCTTCAAATAAGGATGAGGTTGCATTGTAAAGGTGATCACATAGCTAACTACATGCTGATTTTTTAAATTCTTGAAAGTACTTCAGCACCCCAGAATCTATTATTCAACCCAAGGCATGGCATATTGTGAGAACATTTCCAATTTAAAGCATTAGATAAAATTATTTGTTAAATAGCTGCGGATGGGTTTTGAAGCACAACCTTTGCTTTAAATAAAATGATGTAAAGTATCTAGAAGTGTTTCATTCATTAAAGTTTAGTCGCACATTGGAAAGAGGAGAAAGTTTTCATCTAATAAGTACTCACCATCCAACTTATCATATCTTTAAAGAACACCTTCTTATGTGCAGTGGTGTAGCAAGGTGCTACGCAACAAGCACACACATGTGCACAAGTGCTAGTAAGGCATTGGGCACAAGGGTGCTTGAGACACTTCGCACAACGCACATGTGCATCGTTTCTAAGGGATCAGAATATTCCTTTTCAATTACTCAGAGGAAATTCTAAAAGAAGGTTGCAAACAAGTGGTTCATGAAAGGATCTGACCACCTGTGAGCAAAACCATGAAGCCGAGTACAAAAAATATGGTAGAAACTAAGTTATACATAATTATCAAAAAAAAACTAAGTTAAACACTACTTAATCCGAATCAAGGAGACGCTGAATTTTTTAAGCTTTCTTGACGATAGGCATGGCCTCCCATTAATTGTGCAAGGAAATCTACAGCACTAAAGCCACAATTCAACCAAGGTTTTTTTTTTTTTTTTTAAATGCAAATATGCATAATGCAATGCGAGAATAATCCCTTCCTCTCAATGCCCAAATCACAAGTATTATATCGAGGAAACGGTTTCACGGGTGCTTTGTAACACCACTTGAAACAAAGAACCAGGTTACCTTCAATACCAAAAGTAATCGTTTTAAAGGTAATGAACCAGGAATACTTCAATTTGAAAAAGAACTATTCAGTGAACCAAAAAACCTTCAATATAAAAGTAACAATGTAGTGAACTAGGAAACTTTCAATTTGAGAATGAACTGTTCAGTGAACAAGGAAACCTTCAATATAGAAGGAACAATTCAATGAACCAGAAAACCTTCAATTTGAGAAGAAATTGTTTAGCCTTGATACGTCAATCCGTGCTTTTTAAGTTTCTTTTCTCTTCGCATTTCTAATTGCAAAATTCTCTGACTCACTTGAGTGTTTTATATAGAATGTATGGGCTCTTTATATAAAGTCACAATTCAAAGGCTTAATGAGACCTATTATAATGTTACCTTAATGAGTTCAATCCTATCTTAATAAGCTTAAATATCAACCCATAGTTGTTGTGGGAATGCCAAGTATTGTCTAGATTCATCAAATCTTTGTCTATATTCGTTGAACTAGTTAATGAAGGTTTTTATCTAGATTCATCGAATCTAAATTAATGTTTCATAACAGTTGAAGAATTCTAATAGATTTTTTGTCTAAGTTCATTGAACTTTATTAAATGGCATTTGTTGCTTCGTAACTAACAAGCAAGCAAAAAGTTTGCATTTTTTTTTTTCAAAACCCCAAAGTATCCACACAGATACTTACCAAAACATCCACACGGATGCCTTAGTCAAAAGTATCCTTACAGATATTTTTTCAAATTGAAATATATCCAATAATCTCTTGCTTATTTCAATTTTAGTTATGATTTAATTAGGGCATTTTACAAAAGTCAATGTGCATATGTAATTTTACCCTTAAACATTTATATAGTGCAGACAAAAGAAGTTAGTCTAACAGATGAAACATTGAACTAAATATTTGTTTCACAAACATCATTATCGCACACATAGTCCTTAATGAAGAAACAATTTATGATCAACTTAGCACTTTAAGGTATGGGCTTAATATCAGTTTTAATGAGTGTTCTAGAGATTGCTTAAATGTAGAAGCTGATCATTTCTTGTGAGATTCAGGCAATCTCTAGAATGCTCAGTAAAAACCGGGATTAAACACAGGCATTAAAGTGTTAAGCTAATCAGAAATTATTCTCATTAAGGATTGTGCGTGCGATAATGATTTTTGTGAAACAAATATTTAGTTCAAGGTTTCATCCACAAAAATCTTACACAGACTCCTTTTGTCTACACTATGTAAAGGTTCAAGGGTAAGACCACATTTACTTAAGTACATAAACCTTTGTAAAATGTCTTCAATAAATCATAACTAAAATTGAAATAAGTGAGGGATTGTTAGATGTTTTTCAATTCGAAAAAAGATTCATATGAATACCTTTTAACCAAAGCATTCGTGCGCATACTTTAGGGTTTTGAAAATAAAAATAAATAAATAATAAAACATTTTTTGTTTGTCAAATTCAAATCAATTAATGTCTTTTAATAAGATTTAATGTACCTAGATAATTCTTCTATCATTATGAAACATTAACCAAGATTCGATGAACCGAGACAAAAACCATTGGTATTCATCGACAGTTATAACTCATTAACTAAAATTCAATAAACCTATACCAAGATTTAATGAATTTAAACAAATGTTTGACATTTCCAAAATGGTTACAGACTTATATTTAAGCTTATTAAAATAGGCCAATTAAACCCATTAAGGTGGCATTATAACGGATCGCATTAAGCCCATTAAATTGTGATTACATATAAAAAACACATATATCCCATACAAAACATAAGTGGGTTAAAGAATTCTGTAATTATAAACGCGAAAGCTAGAAGCACATATAAGCGTTTCAAGGCTCTCAAATTTAAGGTTTTTTGGTTCACTAAACAATTTCTTTTATAGTTCAATGAACGGTTCATTCTCAAAATGAAGGTTTCCCAGTTCATTGAATGGTTCCTTCTCAAATTAAAGGTCTCCTAGTTCACTGGATGGTTCATTCTCAAATTGAACGTTTCTTAGTTCACTGCCTTTATAACGGTTCCTTTTGGTATTAACAGTAACATGACTTTTACTTCAAGTGGTATCACAAAGCAATTGTAAAACCATTACCACAATATAATACCTGTGTCTTAGGCATTTAGAAGAAGAGGTTCTTCTCTATTTGAAAGAGATGCAAATCTATAAGAGAAAAGACTTAATTCCAAGCTTGGTTAAATCCCAACATTAATGTGGTCGATTTCCTTGCACGATTGGTGGTAAGCCACAACAATCATCAAGAAAGCTTAAAAAATTCAACGCCTCCTTGACTCAGATTAAGTGGTGTTTAACTTAGTTTCTACCAATTTTTTTATACTCAGCTCCTATAAATCGGCGATATGTCAACTCCCACATCAACTATGACAAGCATGTTCAATTCCTTGGGACTAAACAACAGTGAATCTTCCCACTTCGCTGGGAAGAACTATGTAAGGTGGGTACAAAAGATTGAATTCATTTTCCATTAATTAAAGATAGCTTATATGTTGACAAAATTCTACCCAATAGTTCCATTTGAAACTAATGATACTCACAACAAAGTTGTTGAAGCAACAACCAAGATGTAGAAATGGTTGGATGATGACTACATGTGTCATCACCATATTCTAGAACCGTTGTCTAACATGTTATTCAACCAATTTGTCAAAAAGACAAAGAATGTCAAGGATCTCTGAGAAGCCCTGAAAACTGTTTATCTTGGAAAATAAGAAAGCAGTAGGAAATTTCATGTTGCTAATTACATGGATTTCAAAATAGTTGAATCCAAATCCATTTTGAAACAAGTTTAAGAACTGCAGAATATTGTTGATGCAATCACTAGTGTTGAAATGGTATTAGATGTCAATTTTCATATCAGTGCTATTATCTCAGAACTACCATCATTGTGGAAGGATTTTCGCAAGAAGATGATGAGGAAGAAGGAAGATATCCCGTTGAAGCAATTTTTACACTATCTGTGAGTAAAACAAAACTCCTAGAGAAAAGATGAGAAAAATAAACCAGTCGTTAAAGCTTGTCATAAATCAAATGCTGACTAAAGATTTTATTTAAACACTTTAACTTTTTTTTCAACACATATGGCAAGCCTTTTTAGCCAAATGGTTATGGCATTTCGTGGAGAAGAAGACTAGCTAGTGGAGGAAATTAATTAAAACCAAGTATCGGGTGCATAACAGATGGTGGGATTCTAATAAGCTTGTGGGGCCTTTCGGCTATGGGGATTGGAAAGGAGTTGTCATGGGCTATGAACAATTTTCAGCACGAGTGACTTTCCATGAAGGGGTGTCCACTGGTCCACTTTTGGAAATCCAAATGGTGTGGAAACTTGCCACTTGTGGAGGAATTTCCAACCTTGTATAGGCTGTCCATGGGTAAGGAAGGGTCAGTTCATGGACGTTATTGTAGGGAGGAGGGTAGCACAGCATAGTACTTGCATTTCATTACGTCCATTGAATGACTAGGAGATGGAGTCAATGGTGTTACTTTTGACAAGGTTGCAAGGTGTCTCACTTGGGAGTGTCGAGGTACCGGATAGAAGGTTATGGTTAGAGACAACAAAGGAGTCTTCTCAATTGCTTCCTATTACAAACTACTTGTGGGTAGGGGAAGCGTGTTTATTGTCAATAAGCTAATATGGGGTTCCAGACGACCTACAAAGGCAAAGTTCTTATTATGGCTGGTTAGCTTAGGTAAGGTGTTAACGATTGACAATCGAATGAAGAGAGGAATGTTTATTTGTAGGAAGCACAAACACTGACACGGGGCACGGATACGATACGATATGGACACAGCAACACAGCAATTCTTGAAAAAGTAGAATACGATACGGCAGGGATATGGGAATTTATTTATTTATTTATTTTTAGCTAGATTTTATGTAAAATAAATAAATAACAAGCATCAAAATGTCTGAAAACATGTCTAAAACTAATTTAAAAGCATTAATGCATAGCAAAGCACATTCATACCCATAAAATGATGTTTAGTCTTTAGAGAGAAGGCAAGAGAGAAGGCAGAGGATAGAGGAGACTACTCTCTCCAAACCAAAAGCAATATGGGCTCATACCTCTATATCGTTGAGTTCCAAGGAGACAAGAATCTATCTCTGGTGAATGACCAGTAATGGGGTGTGAATCAATTAGTAATAAAGGAATGTTCTTAGCCAACCTTAGCTGTGAGATGGTTGTGCAGTTTGACAAACCCTAAAAAAATCAATGAGGAAAGGACAACAGAAAGCCAGAGAAATTCATTCCCCAAATCAAAGACCATGGTAATGAAAGTAAAAAAAAAAAAAAAAAAAAAAAACGCAATCTGAAATCAAATTACCAAGAAATAAAGAAGTCCTAACTTACCTAAAGGATAAATCGTATGTTGTGTTTCTTCTTCTTCTTCTTCTTCTTCTTCTTCTTCTTCTTCTTCTCCTCTTTTTCACTTCTCCTTTCTCTCTTGTCATAGGGTTAGGGTCGTCAGTTTTGCAACCTGATAACCCCCATTTTCCCTCTTATTTCATTTTTAATCATATTTACTATAATACCCTTTTTTTGGTATTTCATCAATCAACCCATCCTTCTAATCATATTACCAAAAAATTCCCCAGCTGTCGTGTCCTAGAGGTATCCCACCATGTCCAAAAAAATATTTTTTTATTCTCTGAAACACAAGGGGCACACATGTAGAAGTATCCTAGGCGTGTCTATGTCCAATACATGTTCAGACACGAACACGGCAAGGTTTTTTAAGTATCCATGCTTCCTAGGTCTATTTCGAATAGGTGCAGTTTGCGTTGCTCCAAAGCAGAATCCGTAGCACACTTATTCCTACATTGTACACATGCACATTCCCTACGGAGTTTTTTCATTAGCCAATTTAAGGGGGGATGGGATATACATGCTTCCTTAAGGGAGTTATTAGAAGAATGGTGTCAAGGGTCCCCCTAACCTATCGGACAGGGACAAGATGGTATGGAGATGCATCCCAACAGTAGTAGTATGGGTCATATGGTAGGAGAGAAACCCAAAGTCTTTGTAAACACAGCCATGGACTTAGAGAAGCTTCCCAATCAAGTCTTAGTGTTGTTGCACACATGGTTGTCACATTTGAAGTCTTTCTCACAATTCCCAGTTCATCAATGGATCTTTGACTGATATCTGATTGTACTAATGTAACAGTATCCTGGTATAGGGGTGTACTTCTCATGCATTCCTATTATCGCAATAAAATTTATGTTATTGATCAAACACACACACACACACATATGGCAAAATACAAGACCTCCCATGTGATAGAGCACATCAGTTGCCAAAAGAAAATTAGGCTCCCAATTGCCAAGGGTGGCACAACTTGGTTTTGACTAGTATAGGTAAAAGGATAGTTTAACTCTACTGTAGTGAGGATATTGTAGGGGAGATCCTACAAAAAAAATAGCTTGATGCCAGAATGGTAAAAATCCTAACACCTCTCATTCTTATTACTCATTTAATATGAAAAAAAAAATGAAAAAATGCAAAGTACATGCACATAAAGTGCTTATTCAAGTTAAAAATAGATTTGGAGTCGGCCACATGGAAGTTAAAAATAGATTTAAAGAAAAAATATTTTTGTGGCTCAGTTTCAGTAGACCATAAGTTGTTTTTAGTTCATACAAGGCTGCAAATATCAAGAACTATACAATTAGACCAAGAAAATTAGTACAAAAGAAAAAATGCACATGCACCACAACAGAACCACCCTCATGTGCATCTTCACACCTACTGATTAAAAATGATCAATGAATGATGCAGGATCAAGGTGTTACCAAACTGATGTAGGAACAAAAACAAATAATCTGCTACTCTGGTACCAAAACTGATTAAGGACTAAAAGAAAAAGAATAAACTAGTGCCTTGATATCAAATTGATGTAGAACCAACAACAATAAAAATAACATATATACAAATAAGACAGTGGAAAAAAGAAAATACCAACTAGAAATCACACCAATTCTTGTCTGGTAAATCACACCTAAGGTTCAAGGCAATAACACCTTGGGTTGGAGGCAATCACACTTCCAAGAGCTTTAGCAAATTGCTTCATTCAATAATCAATCTTCAATAATTTTTTTTGGTTAAATATCAATTTTCAATAATAAAATTCTATTACAAAGGGAATATATAAAGGTTCATACCCTTAGCAAATCTCAATCTAACTAAACTTTCTTTAAAAAAAAAACTCTAGATCTTAATTTCCACCATAAAGTGATACCCTGCCAATATTTTGACCATAACTTTCCCAAATCACATCATATTCGTAAGATCTTGGACTCATTGGAAAGGTAATAAACTTTCAAATGACACCAAAATCAAGCCAAATGGGTAAGTTTTGACTCTCAAAATGAATCCTAAAGAAAAGTGACAGAACTAAATCTTTACTTTCCTAAAATAAAAATAAAACCTATAACCCAAAACAGACTAACAAGAAACTAACCCAAATTAATCTAAAATAAACAAAATTAAGAAGTATTTCCACACAAAAATATTAAGTATCCAAAAAAAATCCACACAAAAATATTAAACCCAAAATAGCTCTGCATAAGCCTATCAAATTTAAGTATTGGTTGTTTCTCATTCCATACCAAGTAATTTAGATCAAATGTGTCAATGCTTCCCTAGGTTCATGAAATATATGTGAAAAAATGCATTCTAAAAATTGGTTTGGCTCATGAATTGTTTAATAGCATGTCAAAGAATCTACCACATAGCAAATTTAAGAGACTCAACCACTTGCCTGTTTGCCCATATGCAAAGCAAGTTGCTTTGGTTCGTTGAAAAATTATTGGAACGATGGGCTCCACAGTCTCACGATAAACCTACATAATAAATTAAAATTTAAAAAAAAAAAAAAAAATGATCAGATGATAGACACTAGAATGAGGAACAATATCCAGCATCTTTACTTTATACTCACTTCTTCATTTGAAACCTCCTCATTCAGTACTGCATCAAAAATAAATTCATGCTTCTCAACATACTCTGTCAGATCAACCTGTAGAAAGCAATAAATTAGGATATGGAGAAGAATCAATATCTGAGTGAGGACCAATTTCCAATTTCCAAATACCTTGATCCAATATGGGAAAACTTGCAAGCTGGGTATATTATCACAAGGCAAAACTATGTTGAAATCATAACACAAAGCAAACCGAACTAAGTTGGAAGCCAGATCCGTAATTGTTAGTTCATAAAAAGGCAGATACTGAAAATTTAAGGCACAAATCCAATCACAAACATTGATTCATTTATCTAGCTGTGTGATGGTTACAGATCAGTAGGTAAGAGGTTTTGAACATATTATTAGCTATTATTTGGGGCTTATTTTCCTTTAGGCATTCAACCAAAATCCAATTTAGAAACTAATAAGATGGATGTAATGTTCCTTTTTATAGTTAAATGTAGGCAAAAGGTTTTCTAGGAGGATGACTCCTATTTCAGCCACATGGAAGAATGTTATGGCCGATCCATCAGATAGGACTGGATTGGTTATATGTCCAGTTCCCTTGTCCACATCAGCTATATTGCCCATCTAATATTGAGCTTTTTCCCTCCTAATACCGCCCATTGAAGTTTCAGATTTTATATTTAAATATTCCCAGAATAGAGGTCTTTAATTTTCCATGTGAGTGAGTGCTTTTGGCTGAAATTTATCAGATGAGTAGAGAATGACATGGCCAATTAGTGGGGCCCTTTTGGGATGCCAACTAAACTGCCACGTGGAAGATTCCTAGCCTACTTAGATTTCTTGGTTAAGTGACTAACCTAGCAAACACTTCACCTTAAATGTAATCCTCTTCAAGGATCAAACAACCCAATAACATGTATGCTAAACAGAAAGCTCAAAAGTTGAAGATACTAAGACCAGATGCATCAAAAGATTTTAATTGTCCAATTTCAAGTTTGTGGTGTTTCACCCACTTTAAATGAATAATACAAAGAATCAATCATCCTAAATTGTTCCTTCCCTGCTTTATAATCTGATAACAATATTCTTATGCAGTAAACCAAGAGGTATACAAGTCATTTAAAATGGACATATAATGCAAATTCAGATACAGTGAAATTTTTCCTACATTAATTTAATTAAAATTTGGCCATTTCAAACCTGTGGAATCATGGTTTAAAAACTGGGATTGGAACAGGGCAATCGGGACAGATCCGAGCAATCTGGACTGCAAAATCGGATTGGACAAGTATTGAAACCATGAGGGGGGTGGTCATGCAAGTGACATGTATATGGAATGGAATTAATTAATAACAGCATGAAACCATTAGAGGTGCAAGTAATTTTTGGATTAAGTTATCCACTTCACTAAATGAATAACCATCCTTAATATTCAGGCCCTTCAGGACAAAATATACATAATAGGGTTGAGTTTCTTTAACCATGAGATTAATTAAAGATGAGATCATAACACTGCCTTAATATTTGGTAAAACCTGAGAATATTGCAGGTTTTTCATAAGATTATTGCAGACAAATCTTTTGACCCACTCAACTTGGATAGTTTTATAGCTCTAGCATGACATATAAATTCAAATATGGTTAGAAGGATAAGCTGGAGCTGGCACCTGGCGAATCTTCACCAGAAATACATAAATAAATATGCAAAATTTACATCCTATAATACATATAACCCTGGCATCATCAGAAAGAAAGCCAGTGAGCTCAATGGAAAACTCTACAATAAACAAAATAAATTCCTCAATAGAGCGACAAAAGGAAACTAGAAGATCTGCTGCACTATTGGTGTCCCTCAAAGTGTGATAGATTTCATAATGAGCCAAAAGGCCAATCGAAGCATCAATGGACAAAAGCAAGCACCTGCAACCCACTGTCTAGTCTCATTCTTTTTCATGTAAGAGATAGGGGTGTCAATCGGGCCGGGCTAAGGTCAACTCGTGCCCAACCGAAATATAATACCTCAGCCCGAGCCCTTCTGCCCGAACCCAGCCCAATGTAATAAATCGGGCTTCGGGCCGAGTTCGGGCTGGCCCAAAATTGGAGAGGTTAACACCCAATTTTCATATCCCCTCCCCCACCATGAGGAAAAAAATCAATTAAATAGAATATTGATCATTACTGAAGGCCTAAAGGGTTTGCAAATTCTCAAACTCATTTTGAATTGATAAAACAATTGAATAAGCTCAAAATCAAAAAGAAAAGAAAGAAGAAAAATCTATCAAATTATCAATAAAAATAAAGACCCAAAAACCAACTTTATAACATTAGACGTATCTACCAAACTACATCAATTTTTTTTAATTAAAATATATGTGTGTGTGTGTGTGTGTGTGCCGAAACTGAAATAATTTGAATTAAAAGAAGAAGATATTTGATAAGGAAAATTGACGAAGAAACACACTGCAATCATTCACCAAAAAAAATTACCACACTCAAACAGAAACATTGATCTTTATAGAGATCAATGTTTGGGATATGAACAGGGGATTTACGCAAATTATCATATACGAATGTCTACCTCAACATGATTCAAGAACCAAAATACTTGCTTGGACGGCCTTGATTCTTCAACAAGTCCTTTGCATCTCTTGGGTTTCCCGACATGTGTATCACCAAAAGCCCACCAGATTTTTACAAAGCCTAGATGAGGAATACCTGATGTGCTTACGGTGGCTACAAACAGGACGAAACTTCTTGACAATCATTGGGGCCATAAAGAGAGAGAGATGAGAGATACCACTGGGAGGAGAGGAGGTGACGGCCGACATGGTAGAGGTAAGACATGAAAACGATTGGGGTTTCTTGATATTATAAATTTACTCTACACACCATTGGAGTAGATTTAATCCAACGGTATATATTAAATATTATTAGGGTTGATGTTTCGGGTCAGGCTGGACCGGACCGGGCTTTGGGCTAAAATATATTGTGCTCGAACCCAGCCCGAAGATCATTTTGAGCCTACCATTTAAGCCCAAACCCAGCCCAACCCAAAGTTCCACTTGCCCAACCCATCCATTATTCGGGTCGAACAAGTAGGGCTTCGGGCCCGCCCAGGCCAATTGACAACCCTAATAAGAGCCAACAAATTCCAATTAGTTGGCCACCACAAACCTTACAAGTATCCTGACAATGAGCTAGAAAAAGCCCTCGGTCAATAGTTATTCATGGAACACAACTGATATCAATAAACAAAGTGCTACATACACAAAAGCATGATGTCTGGAATGGTCTCTAATTAAGCCCCCATCCCCTCAATCCCAAAAATACAAAACGAGCAATGGTCTTGTAAGTGAACTAGTTGGAGTTCAATGACACCAACAACATCTCACTACATTATACGACCTAGCAAACATTACTTTGTTATACAACCATTATAACTATGAATGTCCTGGTAGGGCCACTTGCCTTGTAAGAAGAGCAACTAAACTGTTTGGCACTGACACCATGATTAATTAGCAAATGATCAAATCACTTAATGGAGAAGCTACTTGAAACAGGACCAAGGCTGCAATGCCAAATTAATGCAGAACTAAAGGAAGAAAAAAATATATGATTTCTCTTCTTCAAGAGTTGAGGTATTAGTTGGGCTAGCATTGAGAGGTTAAAGAGACATTAGGGTTGATTGTAGGCTATCTAATAAAAGATGTTAAGAAAGGAAAAAAAGAAAAGAAAGAAGGAAATACAACGAATAAAAATACAGAAAAAGATACCAAATAGAGTCATGCTAGTTGAACCCAGGATTCACGCCCACGGATAAAAGTATCAGACCTACCATACGCCTTGGAATTTCCATTCATTAATCAATCATTCATTCAATAATAATATTCTTAGTTACAAACTGTTAAAAGAGCTTTCAAACTCCAGCTTTCCAAATCTTCCTTTACCTAAAATTCCTAAAATATTAAAACTTTAACATATCTAATAAATCATATCCGATTCGGCGGATCTTGGACTCATTGAAAAACTGAATAACCTTTCAAATGACATCAAAATCAAGCCAAACGAGCAAATTTTGACCTCCAAAATAAGGCCCAAAGAAAAGTAACAGAAATTAAACTTTCACTTTCCAAAAAATAAATAAAACTCTCAAATTAACATCTATAACCAAAAAAATAAAAATAAAAACTAATATGCATCCCAACAACTTTGAGCATGGACTGTTTCATATCCCACATCACTAGTCTCTCCTATGTAGGAAACTAATTACCAAAAAAGGCTCATCGCACATATAATTTGACATATCCCATGGTAAACATGAGTTTTTTCAAGGAAGGAAGTTCCAAGATATGAGCCGTATGATTTAAATGACAAAAATAGGTAACATCATCAATGTCAGTTCACACACAAAAAAGGGGGGAAATTACATAAAACAAAAAAAAAAAAAATGGCCATATGTTAGGTTATTAGTCAATATAATTTAGTGCTTCCCCCTG
>JAOXJP010022200.1:0-17237 GCA_025762735.1 Platanus orientalis
ATATATATATATATATATATATTCAATTCAAGGCAAAACAGACAAGGCCTTAAACTAATGTGGTAGAATGTGAATGGAAGATAACATGAAACTTGGTTGCAATGTATGCTAGTGTAATACACTGAAACTCACAGACATGGAGAATGCTTAGAATAGAGTTAGGATTTGAGATATACCATGTACTTGGATCTAGAGTGAGCAGGTGTAACCAGGAGGAGGTGTCTTCCCACAGGTAACAAGGAGTTGAAGAGCAAGTGGGACGTAAATATTGAGGTTGAGGAGCTTGATCTTGAGAGTAGTGCACAAGCAGACTGCAGCTTCGAGTTCAACAAGCCCTGCAAGCACCGGGCAGCATTCGTTGGCAACCGTGTCTCCGACACCAATGTGCACCAGCCCACCGAGAAGATCGACACATGCTCCTAGCTTGAGAGTGTCAATTGGGCATGTCTCCTTTCCCGAAGGCTTTCCGCTGGGTGGGTTCAAGATAGGAGGAACGGTCACTGGTGGGAGAAGTGTGGGTGGTTTCAAGATAGGAGGGACTGTCACCGGTGGGAGAAATACGGGTGGTTTCAAGATAGGAGGGACGGTCACCGGAGGGACGGCCACCGGTGGGAGAGTTACGGGTGGTTTCAAGATAGGAGGGACGGTCACCGGTGGGAGAGTTACGGGTGGTTTCAGGATGGGAGGGACGACGGGAGGAAGGGTGACAGGAGGTTTAATGGGGGGGAGGGTAACCGGCGGGAGGGTTACGGGCGGTTTCACGACTGGAGGGAGGGTAATGGGGGGTTTAATGGGGGGTAGGGCGACCGGAGGGAGGGTGACGGGTGGTTTAATCGGAGGGAGGGTAACCGGAGGGAGGGTTATTGGTGGTTTAATGGGAGGGAGCTTGATGGGGGGCTTAATGAATGGAGACTTTCGTCTGTGCTTCTTGAGCTTGGTGGAAGTGGCTGAGGAGAAGAAGAGCATGCAAATTAAAAGGAGAGCTGAGATCTTGGAAGAGTCCATGGCTATGTGCTCTCGCTTCTCCCTTCTCCCTTCTCCCTTCTCCTGTTAGGTGCCTCTACTTAGTTGAAACAAAGGGAATGCTGAGTAGTTGTATGGGAGTGGAGATGGGTGGGCCTCTTATACACAGTGAAGGAGTGTAAAAACAAACCGATCACGTGAACATGAAAAAGCTCAAAAGGCAAAGGCCAAATCTTGCTAGTTGGCATAAAACTTAGGTAGATCCATGTGTTACAATCATTAATGTTCATTTGGTATTTTTATTACTATAAACGTTGTCTTGGTTCTTGTTTTTATGAGAGAGTGATTTCTTTGGTACGTGGTGGTGAAGATGAAAACCCAATTGGTTAATCTCTCTCTCTCTCAATGTGAGTAAACGTAAATCTACAGTTTTAACATACTAGTCTTTCATGCAGTAGAATTGTGAAAGAGTTAAGGTTATTCATATAAATGGAAAGTATGGTTTTTAAAGGACATAATATCAGGGGGAAAGTGTTATTTTGTGAAGTCTAATTAATGTTAGTGATGGTCCGGTCCACGGAGGTATTGGTAATCAAGTGTATTGTTTCTCCAATTTAGGATTTTTCATGTAAATCATATGTTCTTGTAATGTTTTATTTGTTTTCATTTCTTTTATTATTAATAATACATCCCAGGATCGTAGATTAGGGAATCCCTAACAGAAAGGATGCACTGATTGATGGGTTTCTCTTTGATAAATTGATCAAATGATAGTAATCAGATGCCCAATATTCTTTTTTCAACAAAAATGAAAAAGAAAGAAAAGCTCCGTAGAGGTGGGATAAGGTTATCCAGTTGGGTTGGTTTCATGTCTACGAGGTCCCCCATGCAGCCTCATCACGTGGTAGGTCTTGCTCATCTTAGCTTCAGACAGATTTGCATGTGGGTATACATAGCTATGCTTTCATGGGCAATCACAAGTTCAGATTGTTGATCTAATGAATTCTTTCATGGGCAATCACAAAATCAATCGCAATTGCACACCTTGTTCTGTCAATCGCATATATTTAGTCAAGAAAAGAAGTGAGCAACTATCTACAGAAAATTTGTTGAGTATCACATCTTAGAATCTTTGTACTCGAGCCTTTCTAGATTATGATCCATTCAACAGGTTTCCATCAATTTGAAGGTTTAATCTTATTTAAGAGATGGATCCAAAGTTCAAAACGTCTATTTATTGCTTACGTATACTTTTCGAGAAATTCCATAGATTTATGAAATCAATTACTATTCCTAAATCTCAACAAAGAGATAAAAATGGCTATAGTGTGGATATTATGTGATTTAGAGTGGGGATAGCAAAAATAGAAGAAGAAATTAATGCAAATAACAAACACACAAAACAAGTACAAGACAATTTAGCGTGGTTCGGCTTAAAGCCTACATCTACGGGTGAAAATGGCTAGAGAGCTTTCACAATGAAAGAACAAAGATTACAATGAAGCTTGCAACTACTCTTCTTTACAAAACCCCCTTCAAGCATTAAGAGAAGAAACCTTGATCCACTATTTGGAAACCTTCTATCACGTGGCTTTTAAACTTCCCAAAATAACCCAATCGGACAAAACATCGTTTGACGGTTTCACGACATGGTGATTTAAAGTCACCGCCTCAATAAATCTCTACCTTGGCTTTAATTCTATTAAGGTTACATAGTACAAAAAAATCTACACCCATCTTCTCCACACAACCTATAATGATAACTCTAGATACTGTGAACACATGTATCTTTAACAGGACACAAAACCTGTAATATGTGCACCACACTCCACTTTGGTTCACATTCTGAGACCACCTTGGAGAAAACCTGTACTTGTCATTCTTAATCTGCATCATATAGACTCCGAACAAACTTCCACTTAAAACCTAAATCGTATCTTGTTTGCTATCACCGTAAACAATCATTAGCCTTGAAGAATCACTACTACACATACCATTGAATCAATTCGGTCCTAACACTATCCAACTTGATTATAACATGGCCAATGCATGTGTATAGTTACCCCGAGCTGACTTGCTTAATCAATCCTAGAGAGGGACCTTGATCTGTCCTCTCAAACCGCATGAACTGTCTCACCATCGTCTGTCACTTAAAAACCTATAACACTTGTTTCTGCCCCAATTGCGAAAAAGACCCTGCACAAGTACTTGTTATTCTATACACCTTGTTTCCAGCTATCCATCAAGGTTAAAAGAAAACCATTAATCATCATATTTTTCATTAGACGATATAATTCATCACTGCACTTTTCTCCCTTCATCAGGACTAAACAGACACATATGATTTTTATGGCTCCATCTGTAATTGAATACATGTAACCCTTAGAGTCCAACTGTCTTAGGGATATTAAATTTCTTTACATATTTAGGACATATGTCACACCATCCAAAGTACAAACTATTTTATCAAACATCTTGATCTTCACCGTCCCAACACCCATAACGTCACAAGTAAACCTATCACCCAAAGAAACAAAACTTGTTTTCTTTTCTTGGAACATATCAAAACTTGTTTATATATTCTTTCATGGAACATATATAAATAAGACAACCTAAATCTAATATTCATTCATCATAAGAAAAAAGTGTTCATACCTTTGGAGATTGTGATAACATCTCCAATATACTCCTCATGTTTCTGTACCAATGTTGTATTGGGACTATTACCTTTCTTCATGTCAGCATGCTTTGAAAAATTTCTCTTTATGTAGTCATATTCCTTGCACTGAAAACACCGCACCTTGCAATTTCCTCTAAACTTAGATCTAGACTGACATTTATCACTTTCAAAACCTTTTTCTTTTGTTCTTTCTCCTGCAAACAAACCTTCTGTCTGCCTCTCACCCTCTTCTCCAGATACCTTCTTTCTCAATTCCCTAGAATGCAAGGATGTCTTAACATCTTTCATGGAGACAGTATCTTTTTTATAGAGTAATGTTGTAACAAAATATTCATATAATGCAAGTAAAGAGCACAAAACAATGATAATTTAATCTTCATCATCAATCTTAATATCAATGTTTTTCAAATTCATAATGATTTTATTAAATTCATCTAAATGAACTTTCAGAGACATTCATTTTCTCATTCTCAATGAATAGAAGCGTTGTTTCAAATACAACCTATTTGTGAGAGACTTGGTTATGTATAGGTTCTCCAACTTGAGTCATAGCCCAACCGCAGATGCCTCATCTACAATCATGGATTAAAAACTTGGAATCGGAGTCGGAATTGGTCTCGGCCTATTCCTAAGTTAGATTGGCCGATCCAAGCCAATTCCAATCTGACTCGGCCGATCTGTAACCAAGAAAAAAAAACTTAAAAAATGTGTTGAAATTCATAATCTGAAAAAAAATAAAAAATAAAAATAAAATCCAAGCCGATTCTAGACTTGGATCGACCGATCCAAGTAGATCCACACCTAGATCGGCCGATCAGTTATAGATCCCGAGTTGACCCTTATAATCGGACTGGTCCCAGCTGATTCTAAGTTGGATCGGCCAATCCGACTCAGAATTGGCTAAGTTTTGAAACCATGTCTTGCAACACCTTATCATCCAAGTACAACTGAATCGCATTAAGTGCCTTGAGGTCAAGTTCCTTCTTTTCATCTTCCGACATCGTTATAGGAAGTTTTTCCTTTCCCACTAAAGCTTTGTATAATCCTTATTGAACTAATAGTTCATACATCTTCACGCACCATATACTGAAGCTTTTATGTCTGTCAAATTTCTCCACTTTGTACCTTGCAGCCATGTAAAAAAAATCTTGATCGCAACTTAGACCTCTGATACCAATTTGTTGTGCAGAAACCTAGATTTAGATCATGCGCAGCAAAAATTGAAGAAGAAATTAATGTAAACAGCAAACACATAAAATAAGTACAAGATGATTTAACGTGGTTCAGCTTAAAGCCTACGTTCATAGGCAAAAATCGCTAGAGAGCTTTCACTATGAGAGAACAGAGATTACAATGAAGCTTGCGACTACTCTTCTTTACAAAACCCCTTTCGGGCTTTAAGAGAAGAAACCTTAATCCATCATTTGGAAACCCTCTTTCACGTGGGTTTTAAACTTCCCAAAATAACCCAACAGGACAAAAATTTGACGGTTTCATGACATGGTGAATTAAAGTCACCACCTCAACATTAGTTTTATTTTGATGGCGCTTACCCATAAAATTGTCTTCATGCCAAGCTTCTACCATACAGGATTCTTAACTCCCTCACCGTAGTATTACAATTTTTAAGAACATTTGTGGAAACGTAAGTATGTTTGTTTGTTTGTAATTTGTAGGGACATGTGGATAGATGTAGCAGGTTGTGGAGAGAGATGAAGATTAAGAAGAATGCACAATCCCTCGTAAGTGGGAAAGATCCTGTCCTATCCGCTTATGACCTGTGCGCATCTTTTTATGCCAAACCGTGCACTTAGATTGTGGACAGGTCCTAACAGGTTATAAGCACACCGGACAGGATCTATGTTCCTCATAAGTATACATTAAGAATGCATATTTTTCTTAAAAGAGAGGGGGTGACTAGAAGATAAGCATGTTAGAAGAGTAGCAGGTGCAGAGGTTGTTAGGAGAGAATGCGAGAGTTGGGGTATCTCTCTCTCTCTCTCTATCTTGGTGTGTGTGTTCGCATGGGGTCCGATGAGTTGAAATTATCTACTACAACTTGAAGTGTGGTATCTTCTACAGAGCGCCAAGCAACCCAGAAAGGTGAAAAAAATAAAATTTGAGAGGTCATTTTTTGACTGCAGTCTAAAGTGTGGCTTTGTTCTGCAACACAACACGTAGCCAAAAAAGTGGGAAAAATCAAATTTGATAGGTCATTTTCACTCTTTTGACGGGTGATTTCCACTTTTTTGGGGGGACAGGTTACAGTGCAGAGAATGGCACACTTTAGACTGTAGTAGATGATTTCCCGTGGTCATTTTCATTTTGCGGATCATATGCTGCTGATTCAACCACCAAGAGACACCTATCCGAGTTGTTTTTGGTAAATTGCTTTTTTTTTTTTTTTTTGTTCTTCTTTCAAGTATGTGTCACGGTGTGGTTAAACTCAGCAGGAAGTAGGCCATTATCTCGGCAATAATGAGACAAGCTCGTATTTGCAGTGAATCCCCCCGTTAAGTAGTCATGCATTACGATAGGAACTCCTAATTCTCTGGCAAATACAACCCTTAATCATTTCTTCACATGTACCCGTCATAGCATTCAAGTAATGCCCTTTGATTTCACCTGTTTGTGCTTTATAAATTGCTTCGGCATAAAATTAGAAACGGTCTCTCCAACGCATAAATGGTTGGGAGTGTTCCCAGCAGACGATCCTTTCCCTTTTGGTGGGTGTTTTCCACTTTTTTCTGCTTGGCTTCTATGTGCATAATGTGTGTGCAGGGACCAAGCAGTGTTTGCATCAGCATTAAAAAGTGATTTACACTTTTTGGGACACTCGCTTATCACTTTTCGGTGCTGATTCAAGCACTCCCAACTCCCTGCACATGTATTGTGTACGGATTTTGTGTGCACAAAAGCCAATAGACACTTTTTTGGGATACACTTCATACTGTAGATGATAAGTGGTGGAACTAGAAAAAGAAAAGGGTAGAAAATGTTCTGTGATGAGAACGTAGGGACAAGGGGTGACTTCAAAAAGAAAAAAAGGAATAAAATGTTCTGTGATGCAAAGAGTTTGTAGTCTTTACGGTGAATTATAAGCTGACACATGTTGTGTTGGGGCTCAAGAAAGTGTTCAGATGTACCCAAAAAAGAGAGAGACCAAAATCAAAAAAATGCATCATGTGTCAATCAATGGCACGCCTACATGGGCCTGTGTCAACACAGAAAAACACCTAATTAGCAAGAGTAACAAGTTTGACCACTTTGAAAAACCACGTTAACTAGATTACTCAAATGGTTAGAGAGAAGTTTACGAAGACCATGGCCATCTATTGATTTTTTTTTTTTATTTAGTGGAAGAGATAAAACGTATTAACAGAAGATAGATTATTACCAAAAAAAGCCCAGTAAATGTTCTGTGATGAAAAAGTTTTTGTGGTATTTATGATGAATTATAAGCTGACATGTGTTGTGTTGGGGGGTAAAATCTTCCAAAAAAGTGTTCAATTAAAAAACTTGGTGGTAAAAAACAAACACCAAATTAAAAAACATATCATGTGTCAATCAATGCACACTTATAAGGTCTATGTCAACATAGACAATCATTCTTCTTCTTCCTTGCTTAAATGTTGCTTGTTGTGATATAAATAAAATATATATTTTTCTCTCCTCTAAAATGAGTTTCTCTCAATTGTATAGCTACAATCTCTTATTTTTCTTTTATCTATTTTTGTTTTTTTTTATTTTATTTATTTTTAAGAATGATTGTTTATGTTGATGTTCTATCTAGTATTTGGTGTTCAGGACTATAGAGATGAAATGTGGAGAATTACTGGCCATTTTCTTTCACGTGTCGTTCCCATGGTCTTGGACACCAAAATCTCGGACAAAACATTTTCTTTCTTCTCTTCATTAACAAAAGTTTACTTGTTTCCCTTGTCAAACACATAAATATAATCTAAATCCATAACAAAACTTATCAAATCAAACACAAAAAGAAAATTAAAAACCAAGGAGAATTAAAGATCCAAATGTGATCGATCACTCTTTGATAAGGGATTGGAATGTTGATCGATCTTATGAACAATCGTGGATAAACATTATTGGTAGAGTTGAATATGAGAAGGGAAAGAAACGAAAGATCTAAAATGAGAGAAACTATATATTATTACAAACTGATGGATGGAGGGTTCACATCTTCTCCAGTCTAAATGGCCAAGTAACACGCTAGTTTCTACCAAGAAAGTGACACTTTTTTAAACATGGTGTATAAATAAATATGCATGTACATATTTATTGTGCATTTACAGTAATACCTTCCTATAACCCATATATTTTAGTCAATATGACTTTGATTCCTCTCTAGTATGAATGAACAAATATATCACCACTACCAATTAATGTATGAAATGTACGGCCTAACAAAGGTGTTTATGTTAATACATACGGGTCAAAGAAGGGTATTATGATAAATACACAGTAAATAAGTAGTATTTATTACAATGTACATTTTGTAAAGTGTTGATATATGTCAATCACATAGACATTTAGGTAGTGTTAAGAGTCTTGTAAGTGTTCTATGTGATTTCACAAGTTCAACTCATGAAGCCAAGAAGGACCAAAGACCCAAGGAAGAGCATGGGAAAAAGTCACACCAAGAAAGGTATAGCACATGCATGCATATCATTTTGTGTATCCTAAAATGAATCTATATTGGGTTTAGGGTTCATGTGAATACCTAAACCAAGATACCCAAAGACAACCAAAAGATTATAGCCCAAAGCAAAAGTACAAAAAAATTCAGTCAAAACTTATTGCAAAACCCGCAATCGATTTCAACGAAATTGGTTGTGAAACTCGCAATCAGTTTTGTTATTGATTTGACATCTCAGTTAGCACCTCCCGAGGCCCAAACTGAAAAGGCCAAATCAGTTTTGATATGAATTTTGAGAATTTTCCTAAAACTCAAATCGGTTGCTAAACCCTAAACCAATTTGGAGCCTGATAAGCAGTCGAAATCGATTAGGGATTTTGAAATTGATTCGGAGCCCAAATCTGCTTCTTAACCCCCATTGGTTTGGATGACATTTTTTGGAAAAAAAAAATTAACATGAAATTTTAGGCGAAGATTTCAAAATTTGAACCCCATTTTTTCATATCCAAAGACTTAAAATGCTCATCCCTTTATCATATGCCTATCTTAAGGCTATGGATGCTCCTCCCTACTATAAAAAGCACTTTTTCACTTTAGGGTAAAAAATCTCCAACACTCCAAGTTATGTTTAGAGAGAGATAAGAGACATACTATTATGAGAGCCCTCTTCACCGTGTAAACCTCTATTGCCTAAAGATTATTGAGTTTTAGTAGTTAGGATTCTACACTTCTCTCTCTCATTTCTTATCTTCTATTGAGAATTATTTCTACTATTGAAGAGAGGTTGTGGTGAGCACTTTCTTAAAAGGAACTCACCTTTGGCTAAGCTCAAGGAACACTAAAGCTAAGTACTTGAAGATTATGGGTAGCTAAGACATATTAGCTCATCAAGAACCATCCCACTTTTGAGTAACTAGTAACATTGACCATATTGTGGTAATATTTGTTTGTCTTTGCATTCATTTGCATTCATATTCATTACTATTATTGTTTTGCTTCCATTGGATACATCGGAAGCTTAACTACCTCCGTTGGAGACATTAGAAGTAGTACACACTCGCCGAAGACACTGAGTATTGTTGTTTAGCTTACCATTGAGCAAATAGTTAGGTTTGTATATTGACCTAGGTTGTAATAGTATCTAAATAAAATATTCCTAAACTCGATAGTGAGCTTTAGAAGAGTAGATGTAGGCCTGAGTGCCGAACCACTATAAATCTTACGTTGTGTTTGTGATTGTGTGATTGTTTGTCTCTCCATCTCTCTACTCCATATTATTCTTTCTTAACATATGTTTGATATTATTTTTGAGTAGTTACATTGAAACACAGACTAATATCTGCGAACAAATTGAAAAAGGAATTAATAACAACCATAAGGTAATTTAAAAATGAGTTAATTAATTAAGAAATCCTATTCAGCCCCCTCTAGGATTACTTTAGTGTTATTTTAATTGGTATTAGAGTCTAGGTTACTCACATAGGGCTAAACATCCCGAGTAAATCCAAGTTAAAAATCCTAGATGGCTAGAGAAGAGAGTGACATGTTTATTAGCACCCATCTACTTTTCAATGGAACCGACTATGGATATTAGAAATCTTAAATGAAGATATTCCTAAATGCCTATGACCCAAGGGTATGGAGTATGATTATTGATGACTATACACATCCCGATAAACCTAGGAGTGAGTGGACTCCCGCCGAGTCAGATGCTCACAAGTTCAATTTTAGGGCATTGAATGTCATAACTAGTAGTCTAGCCCCAGATGAGTTTAGGAGGACAGTTCATCTTAAGACAGCAAATGAAGCGTGAAAACTTCTCTCGGTTACCCATAAGGGTACAAGTGTTGTAAAGATGTCTAAGCTTCAAATGTACGTAACACAACTTGAAGCTCTTAGAATGGAGGAAGATGAAGAAATCTCCTAATTCAATGTCAAGTTATCAAACTTGGTGAATATCATGAGGAGTCTAGGTGAGGACATCCCCGAGTCCAAAGTGGTTAGAAAAGTACTTAGGTTCCTACCCAAAAGGTTTAGGTCTAATGTCACCACTATAGAGGAGAGCAAAGACCTAGAAGTCATGAAGTTAGACAAGTTGATTGGCTCACTTCAAACATTTAAAGCAACCATAAAGGAACTTACCAAAAAGAAGAGCATTGCCCTTAAGGTAGAAGAACCCTCTGAATCAAATGAAGATTTGGATGATAACTTGGCCCTTGTTTTCAAAAAGTTTAAGAAGTTCTTTAAGAGAAATACCAAAGATTACTCCAAGACCAAGCAATTGAGAAAGTCTCACCCCGGATACAAAAAAAATGATTTCTTTAAAGAATCACCTATTTGCTATGAATGCAAAGGTATGGGCACATTGTCAAAGATTGTGGCAATAAAAAGAACAAATATGAGTCAAAGGGAAAGGCCTTAGCAGCCACATAGGACGATGAGTCCAAGACTTCGGAACATGAATCCCAAAGTAGTGAGGAAGCTTCCTCACAAGAGATCAAGGTTTTTATGGCCTTTGGAACTCCTATGAGTTTATTATTGGAGTCTAGTTACTCAAGTGGAGATGAGGGAGAGTATGAAAAAGATGAGAAGACTTATGATACACAAGAGGCATTTGATGATCTCTTCGTACAAAGTGTTGAGTTGGAAAAGAAAAATAAACAACTTAAGAGGGAAGTCATTGAGTTGACTGAAAAATCAGAATCCCTCAAAAACACTATTTCCACTCTTTAGCAAGAGTCTTCTTCGAAAAGTGAAAAGGAGAAGGATCTTTACAAAAAAAACTATTTGCTCATTTATGAAAAGGAAGGGATGAGTCTAAAAATAGTAGAACTAGAGAAGAAGTTCAATGATTCTAGGCTATTTCTAGGTTTTAAACAAGTTAACAAGAAGCAAGAGAAGGGAAGACTTCTTAAAGACAATAAAAAATTGTCCATCAAGGTTCTAAAACTTAAGGAGAAGCTCAAAAACCTTGAGGAAGAAGGTGATGAGTCTCATAGTCATGACTCACTCATCCAAGAGTTGTAAGACCAAGTCAAAACACTAAATAAAATGAAAAAAACTCTCAACTTGACTTGTGCTCAACCCACAAGGATGTCCCTTGATTACCTCAAACAAATCAAGGATCTTGAAGAAGATAAGAGGAAGAATATCTCAATGCTTGCCCAATGAAATGAGAAGTTTGAGAAGATACTCAAAATGGACAAAGAACATAGGGATATAACTAGATTTGGTTCTTTTAAGGCCATTGCCTCCACCTCAACTCAAAAGCCTAAGAATGGCTTTGTCAAAGCCAAAGGATCTATTCAACCACCTCCATAACCCTCCTACAAGGGAAAAGAAAATGTGGAGCCTCTTACACCTATCAAAAGGTTAAACAAGGTTGAAAATAACATTTTTACCTCACTCAAAGGTAAAGCACCTATGAGACAAGGTAGAGACTTAGAGAGGTCTATGCAACCCCAATCAAGATCCTATGCATAATTAGTTTGAAGTAAACCTCAAACCAACCAAGTATCTTCCTCTAAAGGAGTTCAAGGAATGAGTAAGTCTTATTCTTATGCTAAGAGGCATGAAATAAATATCAAGCAAATAGGATTTTCACGTATGGATGAGCTGAAGTGAAAGCATCCACTTCTAGGAAGACTAGAGTGCAACTTAATCAAAATAGGAATCCCAGAAGTAGCCCTCAATCATTCTAGAATAAACAATAGAAGGAAGACAATCTAATCCCATGCCCCAAGAAGACCCACATTCTATTGCTACTATTGTAGCTTGGAAGGGCACATCAAAGAGATCAGGAAGAGCACTCTTCTCTATCAAGTTTCAAAGAAGAAGTTGAAGAAATTCAACTTCAACCTAAGGACAAAAGGCTCACCAAAGAATTATCACTAGGAAACATCATTGGTGATCCTAATATTGGAGTGAAGACAATGAGACAAATAGAAAACATCCCAAGTCACCTATGTTTTACTTCCAAAGAGCTCAAGTGAGTTAAAAAGGCTCTAAATGATCCGGATTAGATCCTAGCCATACAAGAGGAACTAAATCAATTTCAAAGGAATGATGTATGGTTTCTCACAAAAAGGCCTACTGACAAGAATGTCATTGATACCAGATGGATCGTTAAAAACAAACACAATAAACATGGTACAATGACTAGGAACAAGGCCAAACTAGTTGCAAAGGGGTATACCCAAATAGAAGACATTGATTTTGAGGAGACATTTGCCCATGTTACAAGGTTGGAGTCCATTAGGATCCTCTTGTCCATAGCATGTTATTTGAAATTCAAGATATATTAAATGGACGTCAAGAGTGCATTCCTAAATAGAATTCTCCAAGATGAAGTATATGTTGAGCAACCTAAGGAATTTATGGACCCTCATCTAGCTAACTACGTATACTGGTTCAAGAAGGCTTTGTATTGTCTCAAACAAGCTCCAAGAGCTTGGTATGAAAGACTCATAAAATTTTTTCTTGATCACCATTTTGATTGAGGAAGTGTTGACAAAACACTCTTCGTTAAAAGGTAAAATGGTCATATACTCGTTGCTCAAATATATGTAGATGACATCATTTTTGGATCTACCAGTGAGAGGATGTCTCATGGTTTTGCCCAAATAATAAAATTAAAATTTGATATGACTATGGAAGGAAAACTAAAGTTCTTCCTAGGTCTACAAATGAAGTAAACAAATGATGACATCTTTTTTAGCTAAACCAAGTTTGCCAAAAACCTTATTTTCAAGTTTGGATTGCGAAAATCCAAACCAGCTAGCACACCCATTAGCACAAGTGACAAGATCACTAAAGACCTCGAAAGAGCTGAGGTCGATTCCACCTACTACATGAGCATTATTGGGAGTTTACTCTATTTGACTGCAAGTAGACCAGACATTATATTCAGTGTAGGTGCATGTGCTAGATACCAAGCTGCCCCCAAAGAATCACATCTTAAAACAGCTAAGAGGATTATCCAGTATATCCACCAGACTACGGAGTTTGGGTTATGGTACTCATTTGATACCACATATAAGGTAGCTAGGTACTCGGATGCTAATTGGGCTCGCAATGTGGAGGATCGCAAGAGCATGAGTGGAGGTTGCTTCTACATAGGCAACAGTTTTGTCGCCTAACATAGCAGAAAACAAAACTCCATCTCTCTATCAACTGATGAGGATGAATACAATGCAACTGGTAATGAATGCACCAAACTCTTGTGGATAAAGAAAATGTTTCAAGATTTTGAGTTAGAGCAAGACACCATGACTCTATTTATAGACAACAAAAGTGTCATTAACATCTCCAAGAACCATGTTCAACATTCTAGGACAAAGTACATTAACATAAGACACCATTTCATCCGCCAATTGGTGGAAGAAAATATCGTATCCTTGGATTATATCAAAACCGAAGATCAATTAGCCGACATTCTAACCAAACCTCTTAATTCCAAGAGGTTTGAGTATCTTTGGAGTGACATATGCTTATGCACCATTTAAGGGGATTAAATGTGATTCTCATAAGGTCATGGTGACATGTGGAGATGGTCATGGAGTTAGGCATGCATGGGGAGAAGTGTGGTAGTGAGTGGGGTAATCCCACCTCAGAAAAAGGATGAAAATCTAAAAAATCTACATTCAAAATCGATTTCACATTTTAAAATTGGTTTCGCCCCAAACCGATTGTGAAACTCGTAATCGATTTGGCCCACATCGGTTATGAAACCTGTAGTCGATTTAGAGCTCAATTTTGTCCAAAATTTGTCATGTGATTTTAAAAGGAGAGGAGAAAATCGTTCATTTTTTCTCATTTTTGCATCAAACGAACTCCAGTTTTTCCCCAAAGCTCCATTTTCACCATTTTTTGGTTTTCACTTTGAGATCTCGCCTCGAGATCATGCCTCCTCACGCAAAGAAGACTACATAAAAGGGTGGATCTTCATCTAACCCTCCTCAAAACCCAGGGAAGTGACCAATGATGGAGTCTCCACCTCGTCAATGGTCAAAGAGGAGTGCGACCTCTTTCTCCCCTTGCCACGATGCTGTGAGTCTGGATCAGTATCAGTGTATCTTCTCCTGTTGCTCCATCATCACTAAGAGAACGGTTAATGCCTAGACCCTATAGACGGCTCAGTTGATAGAGACTCTAGAAGGGAGGAGATGGAAGCCCTTTATCTCAGTATCAAGCCCCGTCCAGGAAGATTCCATTCACGTCTTCTACGCGAACATATTTGACATTGACAACGACACTCTTGTTTTGGATGGTGGTAGGTAACGCGTTGGTGCAAGTCAGTCCCACCATTCTCTCTCAAATATTTGGGGTTCCTCATCCCCCAACTCCCAAGGCGTATCCAATTCACCGCCTCACCATGGATCAGAAAGGCGGCATGGTGGAAAACCTATGTGGGAAGTTCGTGAACTAGCCTGATCATCTGTCGCACAAGTAGTGTCGACTTATTATGTAAGCCCTCCCCCATATCTTCACGTACAACATACTCTCGACCACCAATCGGAGTATGTATTTTGTATATATATATATATGTGTGTGTGTGTGTGTGTGTGTGTGTGTGTGTGTGTGTGTGTATTTGGCTTTTTTCATAAAATTGACAAGGGGGAGATTGTTGATGTATGTCAATCTCATGGGAATTTAGGTAGTGATAGAAGTCTTGTAAATGTCCTATGTGATCTCACAAGTTCAATTTATGAAGCCAAGAAGGACCAAAGACCCAAATAAGAGCATGGAAAAGAGGCACACCAAGGAAGGTATACCACATGCATGCATATCATTTTGTATGTCCTAAAATGAATCTAGACATGGTTTAAGGTCTTTGTTACTGAAGAACATCCCAAATCAAAAGTTCAAAAAAATTAAGTTGAAACTTCGGCAAAATCGGTTGCAAAACTCGCAATTGGTTTCCCTACTGATTTGGCATCTCAGTCAGCACCTCTCGAGGCCCAAACTGATAAGGCCAAATCAGTTTCGATATGAGTCTTGAGAATTTTCTTAAAACCTAAATCGGTTGTGAAACCCTAAATGGATTTGTAGCCTAATAAGTAGTCGAAATCGATTAGGGATTTCGAAATTGATTTAAAGCCCAAATCAATTTCTAAACCCCTAATCAGTTTGGAGGGCATTTTTGAAAAAAAAAATTAACACAAAATTTCAAGCAAAGATTTCAAATTTTGTACCCCATTTTTTGCATATTCAAAGACTTAAAATGTTCCTCCCTTTAGCATATGCCTATCTTAAGGCCATGGATGTTCTTCCCTACTATAAAAGACACTTTTCCCTTTAGGGTAAAAAATCTCCAACACTCCAAGTTGTGTTTAGAAAGAGCTAAGAGACATACTATTTTGAGAGCCCTCTTCACTATGTAAACCTCTATTGCCTATAAATTATTGAGCTTTAGTAGCTAACATTTTACACTCCTCTCTCTCATTTCTTCTCTCTATTAAGCATTACTTCTAATATTGAGGAGCGGTTTTGGTGAGCACTTTCCCAAGAGGAACTCACCTTTGGTTGAGCTCAAGGAGCACTAGAGCCAAGTACTTGGATATTGTGGGTAGCTAAGGCATACTAGCTTATCAATGAGCATCCCACTTTTGAGCAACTAGTAACATCAACCATATTGTAGTAATATTTTCTTGTATTTGTATTTATATTCATTATTGTTATTGTTATTGTTTTGCTTCCGCTGGAGACACCGAAAGCTTGACTATTTCCATCGGAGACACCAGAAGTAGTACACACTCGCCGGAAACACCGAGTATTGTTGTTAAGCTTACCATTGAGCAAGTAGTTAGGTTTATATATTGACTTATGTTATAATAGTACCTAAATGAAATATACCTAAGCTTAGTAGTGAATTTTGGAAGAGTAGACGTAAGCCCGAGTGCCGAACCACTATAAATCTTGTGTTGTGGTTATGATTGTGTGATTGTTTGTTTCTCCATCTCTATACTTTATACTACTCTTACTTAGTATATGGTTGATATTATTCTTAAGTAGTTACATTGACACACACACACTCACATATGTGAACAAATTGAAAAAGGAATTAATAACAACCACAATGTAATTTAAAAATGAGTTAATTAATTGAGAAATCCTATTCACCCCCTCTAAGATCACTTTAGTGTCATTTCATCAAGCATTGACCACATCTTGAGCAGAGACTAATGTGGTATCTATTCAATCAAACTGGAGATGATGTGAACTCGCTCAATACACCCTTCTTTATACATCATGTTACTCACTGACTGGTACTGGCATGATATGCACTAGTTGGTACTAACATGATATCAGTCCATTCAAATTGGAGATGATTCAAACCCATGGAAGAGAGCCAATCCTTTGTGCGGGACATGGATGTAGCTATGAAAATTTATGTTGGTGGGTTAGGTGCCGTGTTGAGTGAAGGGTATACGATTATATGGGTCTACCTACACACAATCCATTTATTAATAGTGTTAAATTAAGAGTATACATGGGAGATGATTGGATGAATGATTGTTTAATCACTTATATCGACAAAGATGGTTTTAATAGCATTGATAATGAGAAGATCATCTAATGCTTTCAAAACATGAGACCTCGTCGTGGATAATTGCCACTATAATTGTATATGGATTTTTTAGTGGGCAATTATCTTTTGTAAATTTAATGGGAATTATTTGTTTGAATAAATGATATAGACTTTAGTATATTTATATATTTTTTAACTAAAATCTTTTACTTGCCCCCCGACCAGAAAATCCTGGCTCCGCCCTGTAGATGATGTCACACTTCAAACTATAGTGGACAATTTCTAGGGTTCGGGTGGTGGGTGTGAGTACATGATGTCCACCAGTCTCTCCCTCCTTACGCCCGAGTTTGAGGGTTTGATATTGTCTGTGACACCCCCCTCTACGACACTTGAGGGCCAAGGCAGAG